>JAHZND010000259.1:0-17703 GCA_027744115.1 Acrocyrtus sp. NNG-2020
ACCTTCAGCATTCCATTTTGGCAAAAACGAGCTCATAATATATTTCCTCGCTATTCAATTACAGGTTCCATAAGCAAACCAACTTTTTTTTTTTACGCATTTTGGCATTTTTTTGCATATGAAAAGTATAATTGAAACAGAGCACACAGCTGGGATCACCACACCAGCTACTACTAGTAGCTACTCCATTGCAGATTGCAGACTGTAAAAACGGAGCTCATTATTCAAGCTGTTTATTACCGATGGCACGCTAATTTTCTCAACTTTGACATTGAGAGAGAAAAAAAGGTCATGCAGAAAATTAGGTGCTGGCAAAGTATGTTCATAGCACTTTTAAATATTTCACCCTCGCCGAATTTTTCGCATCCTCTAGAAAACTTGTGAAAAAATAACTTGGAAAGTGATATGACAAGGATCAAGTTTAAAGTAGGTTGCTTGTTGCTCTTGAGTCATTACTCATTTCCATTAAAAATATTATTATAGTGTCACTAGAGCATATTATTATAAAGGATATTTTTTGGATGGAGAAGAGGGAGAGACATGTGCGTAGTAATATTTTTTTTCAGGAGGGTGCTAAAAACTATGCTTGATTGATAGTTCACGCCTACCTGAGCACACGACATTACGTTATTTGTACGCACAGCGACAGCGTCTTCTTTTACATCTTGCTTTTGTTGTCGCAAATGTAAAGGTCACATAAATATTGTAATGGCTCACCACACAAAAAAAAAAGTTTTTCTGAGCTGAAGCTGAAGAGTCTTCACAAGACCTTGACGGAAAGTCATCAAGCTTACATAATACTAATAGCACATATTTAATAAGAAGGAGAGCTGAATAAAGAAGGGACAAAAATAGAATGAGTTATTAGAGGAAAAAACTTTTGGAAATGGTGTTTTTTTCGTACTCACTCTTCCTGCGCATATTTATTACCACTTTCCTATATGAGAGCTGAAAAAAAAACTCAAAAGCTTTACCACTTTACGGGAAGAGTGTGCCCGTGCCCATTTCTTGAAAAAAAATATGATATTACTTATGTCAATAAGGAAAAACGTTTAATAATTAGAGAAAGTATTGTACTTTTTGGCAATTCATTTCTGCTAGATTAAACCAGTGCGAGACTAGCTGAAAAAAAATATCTTTAAAGGTGAAATGGATTTTCAAATTTTTTTCTCAAGTAGAGGTTTCTCCTTGGCTTACTTTATCTAAAAGTTTTACTGTGTAAAAAAATGGACTATAATACTTGTTCTTGTATAGCAGCAGCTTTTTTTGTACTTCTCAAGTCTCAACTCGATTTTGCGAAAACAAAGTCGTCTCGAAGATGAAGAACTACATTTTAAGCTAACATAAGCCTCATGTGATATGTGAAGAGATGAAAGATGGAAGACTCATCTCCTCAGCTGGTTTCTTTTGCAGCCATTTTTTTCTCAGCTTATTTGAACAACCTTGAAATTTTAAAAGTCCATAAATAATGTCAGAAATGAGAAAATCATCGGTGATTGAGCACTATATCCTTCGCTGGTATGCGATGCATCCTAGGAGGCTGCTCATCTTCTACGAAACTTGCTCTAAAAAACAAAATATAAAAAATTTCGGCATTTTTTTTTCTCAATGAGAGCGCTAAGTGATGCTAATCAGGGGCATATGTTTGCAGCTCTTCTCTATTCGTTCTGATGAATCTTCTTCACTTTCTCCCATGTGGGAAAATATGCAGGTCTAAAAAATGTTAGCAGGTTTGTATGAATTCTATTTTTTTCACCTTGTATGAAACAAATCATTAAATAATTCGTGGTCACGCGGAGAAAAAAAATGGCTGAGAGAGAAAAAGAGAATTGAATTCTTTATTCAGTTCATCATCTCATACAATCCTATCCCAGCCTTTTTATGACTGTCATCAATTTTTCTATAAAGAAGTTCAGATTTTTTGTTTGGACAAATTATTATAGGTCCAATAAGAAGAAAAAAATCTTATTGCTAGCTTGGGAGAAGAAGAAGAATAAGGGCTTGATATAAGATCAAGATTACGTAAAAAGGCGAATGTTTATTTATTTGTGTTGTTCTTTTTTTTCTGCTCCCATCATTCCCCATCCAACTCAGCTCATCTTCTTATATGTTCGCAGAAAGGCAGATGGATATTTTTTACGAGAGTGTAAAAACAATGCCTTTGCAAATTATTATCGAGTTTTGTTAGGTTATGGAAGTATGGGCTATGTAGAGCGTGTGTGTGTGAG
The DNA here is from genome assembly GCA_027744115.1 of Acrocyrtus sp. NNG-2020. Classification (NCBI taxonomy): domain Eukaryota; kingdom Metazoa; phylum Arthropoda; class Collembola; order Entomobryomorpha; family Entomobryidae; genus Acrocyrtus; species Acrocyrtus sp. NNG-2020. Next base: position 2,229 of record JAHZND010000259.1, read on the forward strand.
TGTCTGTTCTCGCAGGAGCATTGTCGTCATCGACTGAATAAGTAAATGGACACATTGCCTTTTCAGTCTTTGGGATGATTGGCATGAAGAGAAGAAAAAAAAATTTCTGACTGCTTTAAAAATAAAAACACACATAAAAATGGTGAATTGGCAGGGATGAATTAAAAGGCTCTTCGTCTTAATGGCTTAAGCCGAATGAAGTCTGTTTGACTTGTCCAAAGAGAAAAGATTTTTGTTTGACTTTACATCTCAGAAAAAAAAGATGTTTATCATTCTGAGTCGCATTTACTAAAAAGAAAAAATAATGTAGAAGATGTAGTCAGACATCACTTATTGATCCGTAGTGGTTGTGAAGTCCGTACCGGCTAGCAACAAAAAACTCAGAGATCCAGAGAGAGAGAGAAAAGATGATGAAGATGAATGATTATAAAAAGGGGAAACAAAAAGGGTTAAGCTTATAAGGATGATGACGAAGATTATGATGAAAGGAACGTGTTTTTGCCGTTTAAAAGAATTTCTGGCTCACACCACCACCAGCACTTTAATCGGTTTAAAGTTTAAAAATATTCCGTAATTAATTATAAAAATGATTCATGACATATTTCTATTCATTATTGGGACTGATTTGTGATTTTGTACAAATATGATAACTACTTTTACTCTGGCCTTTCACATCGTTGTCATCATCATCATTATAATCATGTGATTAAAAAAATGAATCTCTTTTAGTGGCTTCAGCAGGCTTGTGAGGATTGCTGCCACACACAGCTCAATTCAAACTTGTTTTTAGTAGGAAACTACTAATTTCTGGATAGCATAATTGCAAAGATTATTATTGCGTCAGGGATAATGGCGAATTGGCGAGGAATAAATGGAAATTGTTTTTCTCTGTGTAGGAAACTGGATAATTTCGGTAGTTTCAGCTTAAGAGGAAGCTTAAATGAAAGAAAGAGTGACGTAAATATAAAAAAGAGGCAACCTTTCACCTGAGCAATATCCGATCAATCGATTTCCGTCTGTTACATTGCACAATGCCACTTTCATAGTATTTAGCATTTGAATGAGCTCAATTTTTTCTTGTTATTTTCCGATGATACAGCAAACAAACAAAATAAAAAGTGCTGCAATAATAAGTAAAGCAGTTATAAAAACATGCGTATTTGTAAAAATCAGATAAAAAAAAGTCCTGTTAAAGGTCATCCAGATAGGATGCAATAAACCGGGACTTTAGCTGTGCTGTTCAGTTTCATCGTGTCAGTAACTGACTTTTTTTCTCCATTTCATATTCAGTGAATGATCAGATAAAAAAATTTGATTTGTTGATCAAGTCCTTTGGCAATGTTGTATGTTATCGAGGAGACCTTGAGTTCAAATGTGGGGGTAAAAGAGATACACTCTCTGGAACGAAAACTACGTTTTTCCATTTACACAAAGTGAATCAAGTTAATTTTAGATTTGCCGTTGAGTAAGTCAAGTGGAACTTTATTTTGTGTGTCAGCAGACCCGAGGCATATTTTTTTAAAAAAAAAATAGTAGCTCCAGCTCTGTCGCATTTATCACGTACATTTTTATGATGAAATTATTATTATTGACATTTACGACATGGTATGATGTGCAATAATGCGCTCAATAATGCGACTGCCGATCTCTGCCTCATTTTATCCGGCTGTTTTACTCCGTTTATCACTACGCCTGCTTCTCTCCTCCTCAGGCTAACTCGTAATAAAAAGACAATTATTCCAATTGAAACGAGATCAAGACTGAATTTCAATTTTTCACTATTGTACCATTATCATTCAATTTAAATTTTAAATGTGCAGACTTCACTCTCGTCATCATCTGAGTCTGAGAGTGGCGCACGATCCCAGCTCGAGCTCTCTTTTCTTTTTGGTGTTCCAACATAACTGGAACAATTTTATAGGCATATGCGTAAAACGCAATAAATACGCCGATTCAGTATTTAAATGGACTTATTACATGAAGCAGTAGCAATTTTTTTTATTGTAGCTTTTGCTTACATAATAAAAATTCTATTTGCGTACAACTTTGCAAAAATTTTGACAAGTTGACAGGCAAGGACAAAATGTCAATAAAATTTATCTTTTCCCTATATAGTCCGTACATTGTGGTTAGTAGGAAAAACTCATTAGCATAGCCTATATATATCCTCTAAATAAATACGTTTCACAAAGAAAAGCCACTATAGGAAAAAACTGATTTAAAATCATGCAAAAATAATCATCATCAGTGCAGCTTGCCTCAGCTCAGCTGTATGCATCTCGGTGCATTTTCAAACCCCCATTAAATTTTTTTTTTCGCTAATCAGGTGACACTTTACTACTTAACTTATTTTTGTAGCAGATTTAGTTTAGTTGCGCGAATTAACGTCGAAGCATGTCCTTTTATAAATGTGTCAACGTATTTTTTGCAAATTTTTTTTACTACTACTACTACCTTCACTCTTCAGCTCTTTTGTCTTGGCATGCTCGAGCATTATTTTCTGAGCTGGTTTCCGCTGTGTGGTTGGTTGGTTGGTACGCTAATCGCAGATGTAATACCTTTTCCTTGATTTACTTTTAAGCAAATGTTTAAATGGAACATGGCAAGCTATGAAAACTCTGCTACGCTACTTTTAAAGCGATTATAAATCCAAGAGGAAATAGACTCTGAAGTATTAGGAAAATCATGAATATGTATTTTCGATTTTATTTTTTCCTCATCTAAAACTCTCCTCTCTATTATGTTCGGTGTAGCTGGCAATTGGGAATTGGCAAAAATGCAATGTAGCCATGAGCTTGCATATATATTACCACCGCGGCACGAATATTTTAAGAGCAGCCTTACTCCAAAAACTACGGCTCATATTGGCAAAACTACTGAAACCAGAGCGATCCATATATTGGTATTTGTAGCAAGAAAAAATTCGTATTTCGTGCAGCTCACTCTTCTCTCAAGTAGCTTCACGCACTACCTACTTTAGATATTAAACTAGTTTTAATTAATTAGTATTGATAAAGCTGGAGTATCAGATTGTAGCAAGAAAAAATACGTATTTCGTGCAGCTCACTCTTCTCTCAAGTAGCTTCACGCACTACCTACTTTAGATATTAAACTAGTTTTAATTAATTAGTATTGATAAAGCTGGAGTATCAGTACTCAGTAATGCTCAGGTTTGCCCGGTTTGAAAGGACGCAGCTTTATTTTCTCTGGCGCTATATACCGTTTTTTATCTATCTGTTCTTTGCCAAGTTTTTGCGTTCTAGCCGTGACGTGCCTGCTCTCTCCTCTCTGGACAGAGGCCATTTAGTAGCAATTATAATTACAATGACATGACATATAATCAGGAGGAGACACATGAAGTTCAAAACAAGTTTGCATGTCCAGTGTTTTCCTATATGCAGACTGGAAAAAGTATAGCTGAACTACATTAATATTTAATATACGCTACTTTTTTACCCATATATCGGTTACTATCGGCACTATCGGTTTATCTATCTGTACTGTACAAATAGCTTCACGGGACTCTTCAGAGAGATAAGTGAAGAGCAAAAAAAATCCCTTCGTATTTTACTTTTATATTTTTCCCTATTCCTGTTTGCTCATGCAATCACTCCTATCAATTCTTTTCATCTTATCGCAGTAAGTCCAACAGTTCAACAAATTTTTTTCTCTCGAGTATTTGTAATATCATACGAAAAAATGGCATGGGACTATAGGAGTGTGGACAAGCCAACTTATTACTTTTAGTTTAGTAGGTAATTCAGCTCACAGACGGGAATAACACAGAACTAATTTTTTTTCTCGTGTAGTATTCCCTGCTCTACTTTATCTGATTGGTTTCATTCGGAGCAAAAAGCTGTTTTCAGATGACAGCGATAAAGATTGATAACAAGTCAGTTTCATATGTGTAAACACATCCTTTTTCCCAGCAACCATAAAGAATTCAGGAGACATAACAAGTATGCTAATTTGCATTAGTAATAGTGGGGAGCAGCCGTAAAATGTATTATCCTCAAGTGGGAGCAAATTGCAAAGTTGTCATATAAAGAGGAGTAGTGTGTGCTGTTGTCCCTATCTTCATGGATATTTTAGCGGAGCGACCTGAATCAAGGACTTGTTTACGACACAAAATGAGCTCCATACAATAGTGTTTGCAGAAATAACTGTAACTGCATTACAGAACTTTAATATAATTTTTTTTGCAAAGGACCGGAAAAAAAAGTTTTTTTTGTTGAAGAAGATAGCGAATAATATATAGTACGTCCTCTTCTGCTCCTCCGTGATTTTCTTCAGCTGTGTGGTGAATAGTGATGTGATAGGAAAAAAAGGGCAGGCTTTTTAGTGAGTATTTTTCCTCTATAGACCGTTTTTTTCTTCTTCTCTAGGAGGCACTTGTGTAAGTCCTAAAAATTTATGGAAATGAGCCAGTTTCTTTAATAATATTTTATATATCTAATACTAATATATGCAGCTATAAAATAATATGAGGTCGGTTGTTTACTGCCGACCGACACCGACCACATCCTTCCCTCCATCTGGCACTTTTACTGCGAGCGTAATTTTAGAGCTGGGCCTTTCCCCCCTAATAATGTAACGCCATGTCCATGCTAAGAACACCATCACTTTTTCTTTTGTTAAAAAATAATATATATAGAAGTCTTGAGAAATAATAATAATAATTCCAACAATTATTATATTTTCTGAGAGTGTGTGCCCCACTTTTAGCGATATTTATTGTATCCATCCATTTTGACCACTTCATGATGTAAAAGAGAAAGCATTCCTATGCAAAAGGAATATATATTTTGAGCTGGCTCTTGTAATCAAAGCAGTTGGCAACTTTTACTGCTGACTGAAAATAAAAGTGTGGTCGGTTCAGTTGGTTGGTTACGGCAGTGCCTTTGTTGTTTGGGCTTTTTTGTGTATGCAGCTCATGGAAAAATAAAATAAATGTGGAGTAGAAAGTAGAAGTAAGCTTGGATTTTGGATGAGCTGGGCTGCTAACGCTAGAAAACGGTGGTGGCCAAGCTGAGAGTATTGTGCTGAGTTGATTTTCGTGACCAGGCATACAATAAAAAATAAAATTCCGCTTGGGAAAGAAAGAAAGGGACCTCGGCCACGGATTTTTAATTTTCTCGAAAAAGCACTCGCATTCCGTTGTGTTTTGCATAGAATAAATGCTGCAGCGCAGTATTAGTAGATTGTAAGTACAAAACGCATATTATAATTTTCTCTCGGAGGAGAGAGATTGTTCTCGTTGGGGTCGTTTAAATGTCGTTTTAAGATTAGAGCGGAGAATTCCTTGTACCCGAGAGCTTTTTGAGCTTTTTCCTAGTGATATCTCCCTTTTCCCCGTTTTCATCATCTTTTTTTTCTGCTTGTATTTGTATCGTATGACGATGATGATGATGAGGATGACGATCTTCGTCAATTTATTTTCTCATTCTTTCTAGAACAACCAAAATACCAGTTCATCTACCTAATGAGAGGCAGGAGAGAATAAATAATGCAATTTTTTATTCTTGGGAAGCCTAAAAATGATGAGGATGACGATCATCGTCAATTTATTTTCTCATTCTTTCTAGAACAACCAAAATACCAGTTCATCTACCTAATGAGAGGCAGGAGAGAATAAATAATGCAATTTTTTATTCTTGGGAAGCCTAAAATATTTTATATAAAAGTTTTTTTTGGGGACTGGGGATGGGCTTCTCATCTAGAAAAGCAGCTGCCTAGTGTCTTTTTTGTTTTTTTAAAACAACAGTTTTAATTTTTCCCCCATTTCCTCCATCTTCATTGTCTTCTTGTTTACAACTCTAATTTTCCTCCTTGAAATGTTTATAATGATCCACGAAATAAAAATTCGAAAAAAAGTATTTTTTCTCTCTTTCTTTTTGGCTCCTGATTTTTTCTCTGCTGATGAATGTGGCTTTCGGGATAGTTTTTTTTACTGAACTCCGCCTTCCCTTCCCTTCCACTGCACTGCCTAATGCTGAGTTTCTCAAGTACATAATTTAAAATAGGAAGTGTAATAAAGTCCCTAGAAAATAAGTGAATATGGAATTTTCTCTTCTTTCTATCACAGAGCTTTAGCACCAAACTCTCCGTGTTTACGGCACGCTATATACGCCCTGCTCGACATTTGTCATGCTGGCAAAAAGCCACATGCATTTTTACAAGAGAAAAAAAAATCTCTGTAGTTTTTGTGCACACAATCTAAAACGGAAAGAATAAGCCGGAGTAGCTCCTTTATGCTCTCTTTCTCGATTCGGTGTGAGAAGTGAGAACACGAAAAAAAAATCTCTGTAGTTTTTGTGCACACAATCTAAAACGGAAAGAATAAGCCGGAGTAGCTCCTTTATGCTCTCTTTCTCGATTCGGTGTGAGAAGTGAGAACTGAAAAACGCAAAAAGTTATATAAACAGAGTAGCAAAAAAAAGTTGGAAGGAAGTTGGGGTCTCCGTATATATATATTTTTTTTTAAAAAAAGGAAGAGGAATGAAGAAGAGAGGAGATGATGAGCACAATAATTATACGAGTGCATGATGTGCAGCGTAAAAAACTTTGTATCAGATTCATCTCGGAAAAAATGCCATTTTTAAGAAAAAGAGACCAAGTCAGAAGGGGATAAAAATACAACTTGTACAAAAATTACCGTAGCGTATATTTATGTATTTTTCACTGACGTAATTGTGTGGTGCAGTCGCCGCTTTTTTTAAAAAAAAATATAAGTCTCATCTCGTGGATAATACTGCTCACTATATTGCCTTTCGTATAATGTGCACCAGCAGTATTTATATACAAAAACGGTTCGCACAGGAAACAAAATTAGGAGCAGCATAACATTTCCCCTTTCTCTTCCTCTCTCGACACTTGAGCACTCACCAACCGCTAGAAAAATCTGCTAGAAAAAAAATATAAAGTGGGATAGCTGTGCAGTTTTTTACCGGGTAATAAATGGATGCTGTTTGCACATTTTCAAAAAAAAAATGCTCCCATGTAGTGCTCTCTGGAATGCTGAATGTGGGAAGGAAAGGAAAGGAGATGTTTAAGCAGGTGCATGCTCGAACGGGAATAAGCACACATCGACCAATAAATTTAGTGAATCGTTTAATTATACCGTTGGAACTCTGATGGGATCTTTTTTTTATCCTCTTACTCGTGAAATTGCTCACTAAATTGAGAAGGATCTTTGTGGTCCTCTCAAACTAATTACGGGAGAGCTTATCAATCTGTACTTTACGACGGCGATCGATATGTGGAGAAAAAAATTGTGGTCATGTTTCGTTAATTATATTGACTGAAGGTATAATTATGCAATGTAAATAGGCAATCAGGCTTTACTCGTCGCAAAAAAAAATATATACATAGCAGCGCAGCAGGGAAAGGAGTGTTTAATGCTAAATGAAATTTGGCGTGGGCCGGGTGGTGGTCAGCATTCAGCAAGCGAGTCAATTTTTAAGTTGTAGGTCTAGTGCTATGAAAACATGTGCATTTTGGATAGCTAATTAAAAATTAATTTTTGTTTGTGTGTAATTCCAGGAAGAGAAGCGGATTGTTTCCTCGTTTGATTGTTTTGCAATTTGGGGCAATCTACGACAGCGTAAAACCTGAACGAAAAAAGACGGAAAAAAATACGAAGATAATTATACAAAAAGATTCCATTTTGGTGCTATACGAAGACTTAACTAATAAACCGATTGTGCAAACCTGAATCTTGTCATCAACTGACGCGTAATATCGTACCTCTTACAAGAAGAGAAGGAACTTGGGAAGGGAACTTTTGACATTTTTCACGACGGCTGTGATCACAGTATCGACGATATTTTCCTCGTCTTGTAACAGTAAAAATTGACAAAAAAGTGAAGATAAACAGAGGCAGAAATGCACTTGGAGATTCAAGTAGCGTTGAACTTTGTGGTATCCCACTTGTACAACAAACTCCCCCGACGAAGGGTCAATCTTTTCGGCGAGGAGTTGGAGAAAGCGCTGAAAATCAAGTTTCAAAATCACTGGTACCCTGACAAGCCCATGAAGGTAAGAGATAAAGCAACACAGAACCGTCGTTGAGTAAAAGTCAATTGGCATTTGTGCTATAATAAGTATTGTCCATGAAGGGCTCGGCCTACCGATGCCTCAAGACTGGACAACCTACGGATGCGGTGCTGGAGCGAGCGGCAGTTGAGGCTAACCTCAACATCGCTGACATTTTGGAGAACCTTCCTGCTGAAATGAGCGTTTGGATTGATCCTGGCGAGGTAAGCTCCCACGCAAATTTGTTCCGCTTTCATCATCCACTATGACGAAGTGTTTTGGAGAGGTATTTAATGAAAAATCTGTTTATGACAGGTATCCTACCGCATTGGCGAGAAAGGCCAAATGAAAGTTCTCTGGTCCCAGAATGGCGACTCTCAGGAAGAAGCGAACGCAGATCGGGAAGTGACCAAGACTTTCAATCCTGAGGCGCAAATCTTCCAGCCAATTGAGACTTCAAGAAAAAGCGTGAGTCCGTATGGAAGTCGAGGAAGAATTGTTGGCGGAGGTGGAAACAATGGCGCTAATAATGGTGGCAGTGGCGGTCAAGGTGGTGGTGTTAGCCCTGATGGATCTCCATTTGGTAATTACAAAAATAAAATTTGTTTTTATAGAGAGAAAGAAATTGTTGTTTTTGCAGTGCTTCTCATAGCCCCATTATGTTTACTAGATATGTGTGTACGTACAGGAGTACCTGTGACAAATGTTGGTGTTGGTACAATGGGCAACATGCCCCCGGTAACTGCTGCAGCGGTAGTGGGTAGCGGCCAGTCTCCACCCGGCTTCTTCCCACCATCCTTAGGCACCGGTGGTCACACGCAGCTCATGACCACGGCTGCATTTGCACAGACGAAGTTTGGCTCAACCAAACTGAAAACGAGTGCAAAGCGAACTCACCGCATGTCCCCAACGGAATTCTCCAATTATATCAAGCAACGGGCTATCCAGCAGCAGAAACAGCAGCAACAGCAGCAGCAACAACAGCAACAGCAAGCTGCCGCCGTCGCTGGACAATTCATGGCTGGCATGCCTCGTCCACGATCACTATCCCCCCAAGACTTCGGTCCATTTGGGGGCTATCACGCTGGGCACGTAGTCGAGAAGTACAGCCCCTTCGACACGATTTGGGGCGGGCACGCTAACGCTGGCTCTAACGGATTGACATCAGCGACTAACAACGGCGCAATGGGAAGTCTTGGGACGACAGCTCATCACGGAGGTCAAGGGTTTGGGAACAGTTCTCAAGGATTCGATACAAATAAGCAGCTTCTGGAAGGTCTCAGTCTTGGACTTAACGCTGTTCCTTACCAAGGGCAGTACCAACATCTCCTCGTCGCTAACTAATCTTTACTTCAAACAGCAAAAACAAAACGATGCTACCGTACTATATACACTTGATTTTTTTTGTCAAACGTTCGCCATCATCGTGTCGTCTCTTCTGCTGACCTCTTTTTAACAAAATATATAAATATATACGTATATGGAATGGAACTCGTGTGTCGAGCAATTGCTTAAAAACTACTGGAAGAAGTCTTGATGAAAAGTAATTAATTTTACATCACACAACAGTGAAAATCGGTAACCTGAGTAGAAACAGATATGTGGTATACTTATCATTATTAGTAAATTAATTAATTCCTATTCTTGTTATTACATTACTACATGCATATACATACATATTACTAGAAAATATTACATTGCTGAAGAGAAGAAGAAGCACGTGGAAAAACAATATTTGAGACGGAGAAGGAGATACTATAATTGCCGTGTTTATGTAGTCAACTTTCTACACAATTATTACATTTAGAAAAGAAAAAAAGTTTTTTTAGATGAAATAATATTATACCAATATAAAAATATGCATATATTTACTTACTACAATTTTTGCTATATAAAGAGAGAAAAGAAGGAAATACTTGTAACAAATGCCATTATTACTGTGTATAGAATCGCCTAGAACTAATGACAATGTCGTGCTATATAAAAATTACATAAAGAAACGTAGTAGTGAAGCCGTAGAAGAAAAAACTGTTTTTTTTTTCGTGCAGGAGAATATTACATTTAAAAAAGCGTAATAACATTATTACTTGTATAACAGTTTAAAAACAGAAACACATTTTTTCCTCTTGTCGTATTCAAAGTCTTAGAAGGAAAAAAAATATATATAGAGATAGGTGACTAATTTCATTTTTATCTTCGCTGTCCGTACATATATAATTATAGTACAGTTTAAGGAAAAAATGTCCAAAACATTTATACATATATATTTGTATGTTATATTGTATTTAACCTACCAAATTTATACCAAATATTACAAATAACTGCTAGTTAATTAATTAGATTAATTATTTGTGCATCTCTTTTCCCTGGATCTTTGTTTTTTTTGTTCTCAAGTTTTTTTTTCACAGATATTTTTATATCTCCGTGTAATAACTATATAATTTTTTTGCCAATGAGTTCAATATTGTTCCGCTGAAAAATGAATTTTTTTTAAAGAGCAATACTTTACACCAATACACACACGCTGCAAACAAGAAATTTATTAATTCAGTTTAAGAGTAGGTACGAACTTTTAAAAAAAAACAATGCTTACAAAAAATTTATAATTTTTAGTATTATTATTATTATTACTACTACCACGATTGGCTTAATTATTATATAATTAACTAAAAAACGTACATTTATTACTGTTATTATTATTACGTTTACTTCGTTTATACATACACACATTATTATATATTTTCTCAGTTTTGTTTACTCTTGTTAATTATTATTAAAAAATTTTAATTGATGAAATGAGCAAACGTGCTTATATTTTTTGTGACCTTTTTATTATCTATATATCTATAATAATGCTTTTTTTCTATTAGACTGTGTATAACACTTTTTAAAAAATTATCTTAGATGTTACGTAAAATAATGAGTCTTATACTCAGCCAGTTTTTTGTTTCTTACTACGCTTTTTTCGCTTTCCTTTCTCGGTCTCCCTTTTTCGCTTTTTCCCTGGAAAACCGCTTGAAAAATTGCGTTTGAGCAGCTCATCTCAAAAAACAAAACTTTTTTTTGATAGTGAAGCTAAAAAAAGAATGATTTTCCTCCTAAAATCAATGAGAATTTGCACACTTTATTGCTCCCCTTTTTCGAAAAACCATTTTATAGTCTACTTCATATAAAAGAAAGCAGACGGTTTTTTGTCGTAGGGACTTTCTAGTCGTTCTTCTTGAAGAAAATGAGATCCAAAATGTGTAAGTTTATGGGCTATAAGTGGAGATATTAAAAAGTTAGATTTTACGAGTTTTTATTAGACGTGATAAAAATTTGCATCGGATTACGTAAAATAAGTACATTAATTTTAAAAAAAAGTGAGGATAAAATAGGGATCGACAAGCCACCCACCAAAACTGACTAATGCCGTAAATTGTTCGAATCATCGATAGTCCGTTTTCATAGCCAACCTTTATAACATTAAATACCTCTGAATTCTGAATTCATCTTAAACGTTAAATGATTATATTGACGCTAAAAATATATATATCTATATATCCTACTAAAAAAAGCATCACTGTTGTCTGTTATAATACATCTACTCTTTATAAATTATATTGACGCATTTGTTTTTCTGCTGAGAAAATATCGTTCTATTCTTAAACTAATCTTTAGGAACAAAAAAAAGGCGAAAGGAGGGAAAAAGAGAAATCGATTATTTATATACCTATATATTTGACGGATTATATATTCGGCGGAAAGAAAGAAAAAAAAATATTCTCGCTCTATATATTTATCGGTATTGTATCGGATCGTATCGTCGTGAATATATATCGGAATTAGTTCTACTGAAATACTAACTGAAAAAAAAAATTATTACATATTTACTCGACCGAACAATTTTTTGAAATGTGTAGTTTTCGTATAGAACAAAAAAAATAATTATGAGAGAAAAGCCTATTCACAAACTTTCGGTATTTATTTAATCAAGAGAAAAAAAAACAGTTTCATACCTACGAAAATATCGTCTCTAGAAAAAAGTCGTAAATAATTTTTCGATTTAATCAAAGTTAAAAAACGGAGCATAATAATAATAATTGTGCGAAGTAGTTTATTGAAATGCTAGCTGAATTGTTGATTAATTAACGGCTGACCGTATTTACCATTTTTAAAAAATATACAATCTTTGTTGGACTCTTACTCTGTGTACCACATGACTATATTCTATGCAAAAAAAACGAGGAAACTGCTACCCTTAAGTATAACACAGTTTTAATAACGCTGTACGTTTACAATATGGCTATAGAGCGCTTTTGCATTTCATGTCATTTAAAAAATAATAATAATACCTATTTCCTTTGTGCTGCTTTGCAATAATTCTTGTGCAAAAAAAATATTTAAATGTGCAACTGCAGACTGTATTGTGAATTGTGAACGATTTTTTTTGTGAAAAATTGTGACGCTGCTGTGGGCCATATAAAAGCTTGTCTTGTCTTGTTGTTCTCAGATGCAGTTTTTTTTATGAGTGTGCACGCAAAACGTGAGGAAATATGTAATAGAATCTAGAACTGATTAGAAAAACAGTAATAATAATTAACAGACACGAACTCTCGAACTATATACTGTAGATTGTTTTTTTAAAAAAACTGATAGAACTCGTAGTATTTTTACAAGTATATTTAGGAGTCCTCGTCAAACATAGCTCTTATTTTCTCTTCCTTTGTACATTTTCATGAAATGATGATGATCGATCAATCTCTATTTCAAACGGTTTTTATACGGTTTTGCAGTTTGTTTACGCAACCTTTTTACGAAGCATCAACAAAAAAAATAATAACGCGCGAGGAGTTAATAAAAAAAACAAAAGTGTGCTGGTAACATTATATCTTTATAAAAAAAACTTTTTAAGAGAACGGAGTGGCATGAGATAAAAAAAACACAGGGAGAAAAAAATGGTATGCGTGGGAGGAGGAGGAGGAGGAAAAATGGAAAAAATACCTTTGCCAGTCTACTGCCCATTTTTTAAAGAATCTTTTTAACAAAGAACAAATAAGCAAGAAAGACTTTAAACTAGTAAAAAAAGTATCTACACATTTAAAAAAAAGTCATTGTGATCATTTTACGAACTACTATAAATAAATGTCAAAAAGTACTTTCTAACGTTTTAAGAGTTAGTGTGAAAGGGAAAAACTGAGAAAAGGGGGAGAGTATGTAGATGTACGAAACCTTTTTTGTATTGCTGATTGTACAAGTACACTGAAAAAAAAACTTATAATTGTAGGAAACTTTATGGAAAAAAAGGTTAAGATCGGATTAGGGAAAAAAGAATCGGTTTGGGAAAATGATATCGAAAAAAAGGAACTATCTCGAGATATACAAAAAACAACGTCTTCTTGCAAAAAAATAATATCCACACTGTAAATAACACTAAAAAAAGGAAGATAGTACACAGTACACAAACACAGGACAAAGTACTAAAAATGACTGCGTTAACTTTTTTGTACATATTATATTATAATTACACTTAATTACTGTACATTTTACCTATTGTATAAAAAAAAATCGATGATGATGGTGCCGCGAGGGAAAAAAAGTATTTGAATTGTTATATGAATTTCTACAAACGGAAAAAAATGATATCGTGCGGTTGCATGAAAGAGTACATTATTGTAACTTTTTAATACTGTTTATATATCTGATTACTACTATATTTTATAGATTTTCATGCGCATTTTTGTACATTGGACAGTGTAAAGACAAACTAACAAAAAAAGTCACATAAAAGGGGTCTCTAAGAAATTGGGTAGGTATGGTAGGCAGGGCAAGAATGGGGAAAAAAGTAAAAAATTGATTTTGAGTGTGGGAAAAGGATTTATCGAGAAGCGAGTACATCCACAAAATATTTAAGTTTTTTTGCAGTTTGGAAAGAAAAAAGAAGAAATCTCTAATTGAGTTTAAAATTAATTTATTCGCATAATTGAGTTTTTAATTGTTTGTATAGAAAAAAACGAAATCGTTATATTCGTAGTAAATTAATTATTTTGCTACATAATTTTTTTTACAGTTGAGAGTGAGCGTTAAAGAAGAAAAAAAGGTGTTTCCGTTTATATCAATTTATACACTGATCATCATCATAATATTGGACATTGTTCAGGAAAAGACTCGTTTTTAGTCAAAGAAAAACAAAAACTTTTTAGTACTTACACACACATATTTAATTTTTTTAACGAGAATAAAATTAGTGTCACAGGAAAAGTGAAGAAAACAGATATTTGGAAAGATAAAAAATTTTATGTTTGGGGTTGGTGGCTAATGATCTTATAATTATTTGTACACACGTATGAAAATAGTAATCAAACCACCGTTAACTTTCAGTATGATTAGGGGAGGACGTGATGGATTTTTTAGAACAAGGTTATATGACTAATTACACTTTAGTCAACTTTTTTTTTAGTAGTGTCTCTGTGAATAAAAAAAGTTTTAGGACACGTAGTAACTCTTTAATAATTTTTTCCGAATTTTTTATTCCGTTTTACTCTTTTCGTCAAAAAAAGACGATAAAAACAGATTTCGAGTGAAAGAAAAAAGTTTTCTTTTCGCTAACAATTTGGAATATCTATCAATTTGAAGGAACTGGTTATTTTTTAAAGTTTTGCTTGAGGCATAAACCGAAAACATATATAACTTTACATGTAAAACCAAAATTTCGTTACTCTTATAGCAAAATTGTTACACCAAAAGTATAAAAAAGCGTCATTTAAAAAAATAAAATTGTACGTGTACGATCTATTCATTAAAGCATAACTAAATGTAGTAAAAAAATGAAAATCTATATATTAAATACATACATATACATATTCCCTATAATTTTGTAGTTTTTTAAAAGTTTTCTATATAGTCCGTTTTTCAACGTGTCTCGTCATAATACGTATCTAGTAGGATATTAATAAAAATGAGCATGTTTTAAAAAAAGTGTTACATTGTCGTATTTACAAAAAAAACATTTAGTGTAAAGACAATGAAATTTATTATCGTGTTGTTGTACGTGTAGAAGTAGCAAGTTTCATCATTAATATATTATAAAATAATACGAATATATTCTTGATTAACTAATATATATTTACCGATAAATAAAAGCTCTGTGGCTGTAGTGAGTTGTCAGCAATTGAAAAAAAAATATTTCTGCATTTTTCGGAAATTTATTTTTTACTCATTCTCATTTTTTTAAATCATTTTTGTAGCTTGTATCGCTGCTGCATATACACTTCTTTCGTAGTTTTTGTTGCTAGACCCTTGCAAAAAAAAATTTCGATGTAGTAGAAAAAGCTGAAAGTACACGCTAGATGTATTGCATAGCTAAAATTTTATCTTTCAAATAAAAATTTTAGTTTGGAACTGACAATGCTTTAGCTTCTTGCGCATTACAGTTTCGTGTGCATACCTGTTTAAAAAAAAT
>JAHZND010000259.1:17732-33640 GCA_027744115.1 Acrocyrtus sp. NNG-2020
AAAAAATGAACCCGTCGTAGGTAACCGTATGAGCTATCCGAAGTTGTAATTTTGCCTGTATTGTATAAAAAAAGGATTTTTGAGGTGTGACCAGGATTAGTAAAGATGACGTCATTGCATTGAAAAAAATTTTTTAAAGGGAGCAGAATAAAAAAAGAATTGCTTCGGGTTGGGAAACCAGGGCTAAATAAGTAACTTAGCGTTTACCACAATTGAACATTGAGCGTACCTAAATGTTGAATGTGACTCACCAAATGTGCTATTTTACAATTATTTTTTAGTGATTTATACATTACCTATGTGAATAGGTCATTGTATACTCGAATTGTACTTTTAAGTACGACTTAAAAACCTACATTTTTGTAAAGCTTGCTAAGTTTATTAAGGCTACCTAAACTTATAAAATGGAAATTTGTCGTGTGAGGTCACAGAGGGGGATCCTCACGGAGAATATAGTGCAAAAAACATTAGCATGTAAATTATAAATTAGTACAAGTGTAGTAAGGGAAAAGTGTGTTTGTAGTAGTGAGGAAAAAAATTGTTATTCGCTGTAGTGCTCTGGTGTACTGCTGTTGTGATGAATAACAAAAAAATATTTAGATCCGAGCCTGTTAATCACGAAATAGCGAAAGGGAGTTAAAAAAATGTTTTTCTTGGTAGCTTTCCTTTGCTGAAAAAGCAGCTAATTTAACTTTGTAAAAATAATTTTGTCTGCCAGAACATACAAAGGGAATAATGAGAGAAAGAGAGTAGTGACTTCATCCAGGTCATGCACTGAGAAAGTCTTCAAGTTCTGCTAGTACGAAAAGTGCTTTAGACTAATTTGGGACTCTGTTGCCTTTCCTTTCATCTTGATGAAGAAAATCAAGAAAGGTTCTGCACTGAGAAAGTCTTCAAGTTCTGCTAGTACGAAAAGTGCTTTAGACTAATTTGGGACTCTGTTGCCTTTCCTTTCATCTTGATGAAGAAAATCAAGAAAGGTTTTGCAAATGGAGAGGCAGGCTGTGTCCACGTAAAGGCACAAAAGTCCGAAAGTCCCTCTTAGGCCTTACTAGTAAAAAAATGAAAGTTTGTGTTGCCATATTGTGCAAAAAGAGAAAGTCACAAAATGGGAAGCATTTCATGTTGGTTTTACTCGCCTAAAACCCTCTGAAATTACCTGGAAAGAGAGTAATTACGCATCAAAAATTAAAGTGCAACTTTCAACTTCCAGCTCAAAAATGCATGAGCAAAACACTACTCCTCTGTCAAGAAAATCCAGTGAAACAGGTCGAAAAAAAATAATCGAAAGTGAAGAGAAATTTTTCCTCGGAATTGGGACAGAAAAAGGTTCTAAAGTCTCTATCTCTTCATACACAATTGCAGACATTTTCGTCCTTTCGTCTTATTCTAGTTTCCTTTTGAAAAGTCGCCCACACATATACATAGTTGTAAATTATTTACAGGTAAAAAAATTTTAAGCTAGTATTTTTCATCACGAAAGCAGTACATGTTGTTATTTATAGCTTCCATTAATTAATTAACTGTTAATTTTGTACAGAACATGTTCACTGTGTTTGATTCAGCGATATTACCGTTAACTCCGCAAAAGATAATGTTCTCGAATTAAATTACAACTTTTGACAAATAAAGCAGTTGCTTCAAGTTTCAAATTTAGAGCAAGTTTAACGCCATTCTTTTTTGAGAATACTGTCTTCATATTTGTAACGTAACAGATCGACTCATTCCAATACTGTTTGACTCATACTGTTTGTCGTTGGCGTCTTGTGCTTACTGTGGAATTGTATGTCCCCTACGGTGGAACTGAAGTCTCATCTCATCCATCATCATTCCCTTAATTTCAAATTTTTTTTACTGTCTCGACTCACTGTGTCATCATTACTGGAATCTCTCTTCATCCCTGACAGGTCATTTTGATGAATGTGGTCGCTAACCAATATTCCACAAGGCATATTCCCTTGTGCATATACCTTCCCATCATCATTCTTTGTAAAAGCTCCTTTGCGACATCTTCCTCGGAGACATCCTCCAACCATGTGTAGTTAACCGTCCCAGGAGAGTATGAAGTATAAATTATGGGAAAACTGAAATATAAATATTTTCGCTTCACTATTCCCCATTTTGAATACCATCTTTTCGCTCCTTATACCTACTTGAGTCGGCCCACTCAAAAAAAAACATTTTGAAAGTTTGAAGCAGCTTTTGAATAAAGCCGCGTGGAAATAAATTGCTTTAATTATGAGAGAGACTTGAGCGAAATCATTCATATGCATTTTTGCTGAAGTGAGATATATATTTTTTTGAACAGAGAAGCGCCGCCGAAGTCACAGTCACGTACAGCTGCATTTCATCACAGATCTCTCCTTTCAGTAGTCCCCCTTAAAATGATAATGCTGACAGAAAGGAAGTTTAGTATGCAAAATGGCCCTCCGGAAGAGTACCAAAAAAGTGGCTCAGTCATATCTCCATTTTTGACATTTACAACAAATAAAAATGATGCTTGCGGACCAATTTTATCACTATCATTTCAGGCCGCGACGAGAGGATAACCGTTCCGCAAACTTTCGCTGAAGGATTCCAGAGTAAAAGTTGGGAGAAAAGTGGTTGGTCTCTGAACAGGAGAACATCACGTACGAAAAGTTGGGCTCCCTGTGTGGTGACTGCGTGTGCGGTACAAGCTCCAGTGCTGGTGCTGGTTGCACACGAGAACAGATCGATACGCTTTTATGTAGGTAATGCCTTTTTACTACTACATCCGCTGGAGAAGCTGCATCCATCCTCTTCATATAACTGATAGAGTAACTTATTTTTTCTCCAGAGCTGCAAAGCCAGGCTCACACTATTTAGCTATACAGGGTGAGCGTACGTAATTTATAAAAAAAAGAGAAGAAAAACTTTCCAATTTTTTTCCGTTTTCCCACCCGTTCTCCAATCCCCACTATTTTTCTGCTTTGATTGCACTGCTTTTGTGAGTTTAATGAAAAAGTGTAAAAAGCTTTTCCATTATTACTTTCTCCCTTTCATAAAAGAAATCGTATTTTGTGTTTCCTTCCAGATTCGCAAATGCAATTGAATCCTTTCAATCCCAAACTCTATTCCTCTTTTTTCCGTTCATGTGTCAGATGCAGACAAAAATGCTGCTGAAAAGGAGATGGGAACGAAGTGGATGAAGTAAAAAAAATCCATTTCCCCCTATTTCTTTTTTTTCTGAAGTACACAAAGTTTCTTTTGATTTCTTTCCTATTTTGCAAAAAATAGAGTTTCTATTTTTACATTCCACCCTTTCTAAAAGCTCCACTTGATTTCCCCTTTTTACGTTTCCAAAGTCTACCCAAAAGCGGAAAATATTTTTTGTGCTAAGCTTAAGCCTACTACTAGAACTAGGATAGATTCGCAATAACCTACATGCATGTAGGAGGATAAGAATAAAAGCACGGACTTTTTGATCTATGAGTGCTTTCTCCCTTTCTCAGCAGGGCAGTCAGTAGAACGCAGTCGATCCACATTCCAGTTTTCACTTGAAGTTGCTCAGATCAGCATCGAAAGTACGTTCACTCTCTCGCAAAAATTCCTTTCTTAGAGATTTGCATCCTGAAAATCCTCTACCAGGAAGTGGAATAGAGAAAAAAAAGAAAGTTGACTACTAGCTCCATTCACGAAGGTAGTCGTCGTCGATTGTTGTCGACAATAATGTAAAGAGTGGAACATGCAATCATTGGCTACTTTCAATCGACTGCTCGTAACGGTCTTCCTAGCAGTCTCGTGTAAGTACATTTTTTCTTATTTACTTTAAATCAGCAAAGCAGAAACCTGGCAGATTTGTAACTCACTTTTTTTGCTTACTTTTCAGTCATTTGCATTACATGTAACGCCCGCAAGCAACATTTCTCAGGGAGCCATTCCTTTGACGAGGATGAAGAAGATACGCTGAGCAATGACAACGTGCAGCTGTACCGCAATCACGAAGATCCCTTAAGTGGCACAGGGAGCAACAGAAAATTTTCATCAGTTTTATCCTGTCCCTCGAAAAATGTGACGGAGACAAAAGGTTGGGGAATTCAGTCCTGTGCAGCTGCCTGCACGAAGGATGAAGATTGTGATGGAAATGGGTACAAATGCTCTTGTGATGGACCGTGTGGGCTGACGTGTAATAAAATTGCAGAAGGTACATAGAATTTTGTAGATGAAGTTTTGAGACAGGATTTCTTTCCCTAATGCGAAAATAACTAAATTTTTTGCTTTGCATTAATGCAGAAAGGGAATACTGTGGATTTCCCGGACGAGTGGAAAATGGCAGAGTTCTCGTTGTTGGGAAGCTGGGTCTTTACGACTACCGAAATCAGCTTAAGAGATTTAGCCACAATCAAAAAATTATTTTTGAATGCGACCGAGGATACACGCTAGCTCATGGCCCAACAGGAAAAACTTGCAGGAACGGATTATGGCTTCCAGCAGCGGATAATCCTCAGTATGAAATTATATCTGAATTTCACTTTTCTCTTCTCGTGTAGTTTGCGAATTGAGTAGAGTAACATTGCAAAATCCTTTTAGATGCGCAGAATCTGACGGACCTGCGTTCCGCTGGATTCGCTCTACAAGGAAGAAGCGTCGAGCAATCAAAACTGGCGGAGGAACATTTGCTCGGTCTAAGGGTCCTGGTGGAGGAGGAGGTGGCGGTGGAGAAAGGGGAAGTGGAGCGGGAAGAAGGCCCAATCGTAAAAATGGGAAACGGCCCGGAGAAGATGACGACTGGGTGTTCGGTTCGTAAATTTTTACTTACGATGTGAGCCCCTTTTCACCAAAAATGGTACTATGAAAGTAGCTCACGCGTTACATATTTTAGGACCTATGGCATGCCCAACCTTGGACCATGATGATTTCATGCTGGTGGAAGTGATTAAGCACGGAGAGGACGAAAACAATACGTACTCTGTAGGCGCCGTAGCTAAAATAAGCTGCACACCTGGTTTCGGAATGAATCTCAATAACGAGACGGTTACCTGCGAGAAGGGAAAGTGGAGACCTAAGTTGCCCCAGTGTAGCGCGTGTAAGCAATTAGCACAACACATAAAAATCCGAAAGCAAAAAATATTGGCTGATAAGTAGCTCGTATATAGTACAAAGACAGACAAAGTTTTTGTTTTTACACTTTTTTCGTGCAACAACAGTACCGTGTGAAGTTCCGTATGTTGTTCATGGCACATTTTACGTCGGGAGTAAGCCGTTATTCTTCCAGGAGCTGAAGCCACATGAAGTGAAGGTTGAACTCAAATGCTCAAAAGGTTACATGCCCGCAAGACCCACGGCGAGTAGATTACAGTGCTGGTACGGAGAGTGGAAAGTTGAAGATGCTCCTGAATGCGTTCCAGGTATGCAATTAATCTTGCAATTCCTTTTCTTTGTGCTAAAATGCGAAATATCGGGAAACGTTAACGATATCTTAACTTATATTTACATAAATTTTAAAAATAATTTTTTTAGCTGGCTGCAAACTTCCACCACTGGAGAAAGGAATGTATCTAAAGAATTATACGGCTGACATGTTCGTACGGACTGGAACAGAGGTAATAAAAATATCTTATGCACCTTCCTTCACATTTTATTCTATTAAATGGAAATAACAAAGTGCTCCTGATTTTGAAGGTTGACTACATTTGTGATGTCAGCCACCAGAAACCGCACTCCTCAGGCTTGGCAAAACCAAAGTGCGACCACGGAGAGTGGAAGCCAACTTCTCCGAGGTGTATGTCGGTGGAAGCGGCAAAAAATGCTTCACAGAATGTTACACAGATAAAGAGAGCTTGTGGCAACCCGCCACTTGCAGAGCTGGCAATCGCTTATATAGAAGGGATTCCTATTGAGCATAAAACTACTCATTGGTAAATCTTTTCATATCAGGCAATAAAAATATAATTTCAACAATTTTTAAAAGGTAAAATCTCTATAATCTCGGGGAATGTGCAGGTTCCCACATGGAATGGAAATTATGTATCGTTGCGTTATTATAAGACCAAGGAGCAAAAATCGGTGGAAAATCACTTGCGACAATGGAACGTGGAATGTCACTCTTGCAAGTTTTATTAAATGTGGTATGTTTATTACACGTAATTAACTGTTTTGTTTTCTGTATAATTTCTGGCTGTTTGGTGCCATATAATTGCCTATTTTGTGAATTTTAGAGGGAAATGTGACAATCGAGGATAAACACGAGGTTTATGAAGTAGCCAAATTCATAAATAGCAGCTGCACTTATCACAGAACAGATAAGAACGTTGCGTCATTTCATAACGATAAAGAAATTGTGGATGAGCAAGCTGATTTCGTCACTGGATCTTTCTTAGTAAATTATTTTTATGCTAAAACTTCAAGAAATTGCTTAATTCTCACATTGCCCCATATTGCAACTGCCTGCTTTGCTATTTCAATCCTAGGTTTCCAGGTGTGTAGACATTGGAAAGTTTCAGCTGAAGGGAGCACAGCGGCGGAAGTGCATTTCGGGGCAGTGGATGGGTCTCACTCCGAAATGCGACGGACTCAGCCAGTATCACGACTACGCAGTGGACAAATCTCCCACAATTTTGTTCCGATTTGTAAACGGGTCGATAGCCCAAACGGTGGATAGCAAGTTGATTGTTTACCCTGGGACGACGCTTCACATGGAGTGTATCTATCTTCGAAAATTTGGGAGACCTTCGTGGGAAGTTTCACACAAAAATAGGGAGTATGCTGAGGGATGGACGGATGGAATTCCAGACAGAGACCCTTCGTTGGAGTACCGTTTAACTATAAACAATGCAACTAAACAGGACACAGGACTTTACAGATGCTCTACTCCCACACGACACTCTCATCAAATCTATATAATTGTGGAAAGTAATTGCAACTAATCTAAAGTCACAATAAAATTTGCAAATTTTTCTGTTCGCTAATTTCAATTTATTTTCAATGTAGAGGTGGACTGTCAGCCTCTTCCGACAAGAGAAGATCTCGTCTACTCAACCAACTCGACAACTGCAGGAACTCGGGTGTTTTTCGATTGCAAGGATAACAGCTCTCTACTTGTAGGTAACACAGATGTCCAGTGCCAAGCAACTGGTGCATGGAATGGAGGATTGCCTCGGTGTGAAAGTAAGAGCAACAAATTTTATCTAGACGCTAATTTCTCCAATTTTGAATGGGTTTTTCTGACATTTTTATTCCTCCAATAAATTTCCTTTTAGCCATCGAGTGCCCCGACATATCAATAGTACCTGCAATGGCTCCACTTGCAGAAACGGACATCACCAGAAACGGTACTCTCTTTAAGAACGAAACGGCTCCTCCCAAAATCACAGTTAAGAGCAGAGACGTCGGAGGCAAGGCATTATTCACGTGTCCGCAAGGGTTCATTGTCGAAGGGGAACCTGAGGCAGTGTGTCAGTCCAGTGGAGACTGGTCAAATGCAATTCCTCTATGCAAAGGTACATCCACTTCTACAAGGCGAGGTTCAATGTTGAGCATGATGCCAATGTCTTCGCAAAATTCAAACAGGGGAAGGAATTGGAATAGAAGGGCGCAAGAATACAATGCCAGGATTTACAGTGTAGGTAGCACAGATGGCACAGCTGGTGGGGACCGAGCTGTAATTACAAAAGGCTTGGCCCCAATGGTTAGACATTAGGTTGGGAGGGACCTTTCTCCCTAGAAGGTGCTGAAACAGGCCTACACTTAAAAAAACCAGCTATAGCAATATTAGCAATACACTTTTTCTTAGACAATTTTCCAAACTAGATTTTCAAAGTTTTACCAAAAGTTTACAAAGCCGAATTTTCCACTCACAATCATTTTACTACAACTTTTGAAAGCTCTCAGGGTTTTGAACTTGTCACACATAAAAGCATAAAAAGCATAAAAATCATAATATTGCATATAACGTAAGCATTACTAAAGAGCACTCCTAAAAGGATAGTATGAATGTAGCCATTTCTATATCTTACAAATCTTTCAACTCTTTGAAACAATATTCCTTCCTGAACACATCAATCAATAATGGTGCTTATCAATGTACTACAAAAAAATTATCAAATTATGCAACTTGGTAGCTTAAAACTCGAAATTATTACGATAAAGAATTTCAACTTTGCTGTTTCAACGTTAACTATGCTTCTTTCACTAACTTCAAAAGGAATGCTTTGTTAAAATGTAACGGGTAGTAAGACTTGTTAGACAACTTTTACAAAGAAAAACAAAAAATGATCTTGTTAATTATTCGGAAGTATTTGAACTGCACAAGCAAGGAATAAATGACGCCACTTTGTTCAAAAAGTTTTAAAATTGGAGTAGATTGCTATAATGCAGTCATTTCTTTCTTTTGATTCATTTATTCCTCTGGCTTTAAGTTTAAGTTTTCATATAAAATTGAGAAAATTATGTTTGCTCATAATAAAGGAACTTTCAATTTGTAGAGGTTGAGTGCGGAATTCCACCGGAGCCAGAGAATGGATACGTGAAAGGGACAATGCCATATAAGGCAGGCGATATAGCGCAAATTGAGTGCAAAGGAGGATTCATGATGGAGGGAAAAAGTATGGTGGCATGCCAAGACGATGGGAAATGGTCTAGGCCGTTGATGACCACAAAGTGTAAGTGAAAGTTTGAATAATTTTATTTTCTCTTCAAATTTGAATTTCAACCAGTTAATTTAACGAAGATAAAAGTTTTTTCTACTAGAAATATATTTTTAAAAGTAACTTTTGCAATTTTTTATGGATTTTTAGGTATACCAGCATGCACATATCCCGGAACAAACATTGGAGGTACAATGTCAGTGGTGAAATTTCTGTATCCAATTGGCGATGTTATCCAGTACAACTGCCCTGAAGGACACCAGCTTGTAGGGGAGTCAATATTGAAATGTCTGAAAACAGCGAAGTGGTCTCACCCCGTTCCTAAATGTGTTCCGAAAAGTGGAGACGACGGAAGATCCTACATGCGGATGATGTACTCCCGACCTAGAAAAGGAAGTAAGGGAAAGGGGATGATGACCAACGATGATGCGTGAGCTTTCCAAGAGTACGTGTAATACTCGAATTGTCAGTTCTGTTTCTCAATTTAGTAGTCAACTGATAGCGAGTATATTAAAATAGCTAAAAACTATAGTGTGTAATTGTAGTCTCCTACAGAAAAAACAAAACAATTTTTCGCTTGGGACTTCTTTCAATCTCTTAAAAATAGTCTCGTTAAGAGAAACTATTGCTATCGTACAACTTTCAGAACAATGTTTTTAAAAAAATACTTTCAACGCGAGATTAAAAACTTTGTAGAAAAATAATCTAGATACTTGTTCAAATTCAGATTCTCAGAATTCAACATATTTACCTGGGTACTTGTCTTCAGAAATAACTTTAATAAGATATATCCGCTCAGTATACATTAACCCTATGGTCTGATTAATTACAGGGAGTATTTTTGCACTTTTTCCTTCAAAGACACATAAAATGCAAAGTGTAATGGTTCAATACGTATCCTAAAAATGTCCTATGAAGTATTCAAATAATAATTTCTTCCTACTCTCAGTTTGTAGCCTGTATTTTCTGCTTCAAATTGTATCAAATTTAAAAAAATGTAAAAGGCTTTCTGACAAAACTATTTCATTGTAAAACTTTTTCTCATAAAAATAAACTGTTGCTAAAAATTAATCAACTGTTAAAAATAACTGGAATCCTGGAATCCCCTTGGTTTTCTTTGTTTGCATAATTTTTTGCATTTTAACTAAACAAAAGCCACGTTATTCACTTAGGATGAGCCAAAGTGAAATCTCTGTTGAAACTTTTACGTAATAGAAAGCAATCTCAACCTCAGTCAATAATAATTATGATCATATCACAACTATGACTTTAATTTTAAATTCACCTCATCTACAAAGTCAACCTATAGTCTAGCATCCACTGATAACGTAGGTCTGACGCTGTAATTCTACTTGGACAAGATGGGTTTTTGCTTCAGTTTGGCTAAAATTGCAAGTTGCTTTTGCTTCCAATCTGCAGGTCAGAAAAATAGTTTTGTAACCACTAAATTGAGCATTCCAAATAGTAACGATGTTTGTATAAGCTCATTTTCTCTCCAGGAAGAAAAGAAGAAATCGATAGTTTTAGAAATTCCATTCCCAGCACTCCGCCCGGCAGTGCAGTGTCTGGAAATATTGACAGCAATACTAATTCAATTCGTAGTTCCAGCCTTGCCTCTGGTATAAATGTGCACAAAGAAGATCCCGTTGTGGAGTGGACCTCCGGGGTAAAAAAATAATATTTTTATGTTTATTGAATTTTCCCCTATAGCTTACTAGTCTAGATGAAATAGAGGTTGAGAATTCCCACGGTACATTTTCCCAAATAGGCCCGTAAGGAGACCGTGACAATCCACTGGAAGGTTCAGAACTTTCCTGCTCTCTGTGAGCTGAAAGAACTGCTGCGGAATGAAACTTGTGTGTTTTCCGTGGGTAATTCGATACACACGTCCACAAGGTGGTGTTTTAATCTTCAGAAAATGAAGAATGAAAATAATATCGGGCTGTTCTTGAAACGGCTGAAACCTTTAACCTTTAACGAAGTTTTGGACATGTCCTCTGCCACGCATGACTCTCAACTGGATACAAACGGCAATAAGACTAACGATAATAATAACGTAAATGTTGCAGTAGTTGTGGCGCCACTGGCTAATCAAGGAATTTCCCCGCCTCCTGTATCTGGACAAGAGGCAACAAGTCGTGAAGATGATGAGGCAGTATATATTTATTATGAGTGCATTATTAAGCGATCTGGAATTGGCGAGATTTGGCTTCATAAAAGTATGTTGTATAAAAAGAGAGCTGGAAAAGATTTTATTGTGTCTGATGGTTATGGAGAAATTTGGTGCTAAAATTTTAAATATCATCACAGGAACATGCATTCCCAATTTTGAAGTTGGCCAACGTCTTGGCTTCCGGAAATTGTTTACTTTGGATGACATGAATGAAGCTGAACAGCAGCAGCAAGGGATACTAAAAGCTAAGCAGATTCCCCTGCTGAGTACCGACTGCACATTAAATCTGGAAATAAAGTTTACAATTCATCTGAAAACAGACGGGAGAACTAAATCTGAAACAAATCTGCTGGAGACAATATCTCTGGAAAATAATGAGCGATATCACTGTCAACTGTTAAGGAAGCAACTTGGCTCACTACTGAACTCTGGAATCAATTCGGACCTCATATTAATAATGGAGGCGGATGACAAAACATTTCCAAAAAATAATGAACGATATCACTGTCAACTGTTAAGGAAGCAACTTGGCTCACTACTGAACTCTGGAATCAATTCGGACCTCATATTAATAATGGAGGCGGATGACAAAACATTTCCAGTTCACAAAGGAATCTTGTCCGCCAGAAGCCCGGTATTTGCAGCCATGATCCAATCTGGAATGAAAGAGTCCCGCTCCGGAATCGTCCGAATTAAGGATGTCAGCTCGAAGGCGATGGAAAATATGCTAAGTTATGTGTACTCCGGAACTCCAAATGTAGCATTGGACTGGACAAATGTCAGAGAGGTAGAGGAACTCATTTATGCCGCCGATAAGTACTCGCTGGACGGACTGAGGGATCTATGCGACAAAACGATGTACACTGGATGCCTAAATGATAACGCTACAGAGCTACTTTACTTGGCGCAGGTGCACGGACTGAATGTCGCAGTTAAGGAAATTTCTCTCTACATAAAAAATGATGTACACTGGATGCCTAAATGATAACGCTACAGAGCTACTTTACTTGGCGCAGGTGCACGGACTGAATGTCGCAGTTAAGGAAATTTCTCTCTACATAAAAAGGTTTCAATTCACTCCATATAATTATTAATGTTATCTTCCAGAATAGAAGACAAAATTACAATAAGAATTATTATTATTAAATTAAATTATTGATAAGCTTTACATTTACCATTTTCAGAAATGTCAACGAAATATTTGACACACAGCCATCGTAGACACTTCCCCATATCCCTAAAACCTGACGCATATCATAAATATGCTATACCAAATTGACTGATAAAATAACGACTTCGGTTCTCCAATACTAATTAATTCAAAATTTTCCAGCAGTTGTTGAAATAAAAATCTATCATATCACCATGAAATGAATGATAATCGATTACCTACTTATCTGTATTAGCATTCTACTTCTGATTTTGTTCTAGTCTTTGTTGTTTAGCTTCCGTCTTGTGTGATAATGCCCCAGAAAGTGCCGGGAACACGGAGCATTGTTGTTTGTCGTAAATGCAGGGGTGTTTGTTTACGTGCCCTGTGCTGAGCTCTATTTTTGTAGGCTAACCAGCTTAAAAGTGGTTAATATGTTTTAATTGTGCTGTGAATAATTAACTGGAAGTTACGTTGTAAAATTTCTTACGTGACTCCCGTATTTAGGTTCACTTATCTGTGTAGATTTACAATACCCAGTCAATATTTGAGCCAGTGGACATTACAAATTGTAGTTTAGTTAATTTGAGTTTGAGTAAAGTTATATATAACAGCAGGAATAAGGAAGTATTTTCTCTGAAAATTATAAATTAAAATTACAATAATTGAATAGGTAGTTATTCGAAGATAGCGGTAAAGTAAATTAAGTTAATTTAGCAAACTATAAAGATGCCGAAGGGGTTGGATGACAGCTCAGCCATATCGGCTGCTGTCAAAGCTGGCAACATCAACATTTCAAATGGTAGGGCGAAAGTACTTTTAAAGTAACTATTAGAAAGTGCATTTTTGTATAAATACTTTATATCTACGTATGTTTTGCTATCTGTATTAGTAAATTGCTTATAAGTACTTATGTAATTTTTATTATGTTGATTTTCAGAGTACTTTGAAATCGAAGATAAATTGTCTAAGGACAAGGAAGAGGTGGAGAAGGAACTGGAGCGTAGAAAAAGAGCTCGTCTTATGAATGTCAGCACAGATGATGACGAGGTTAAAAAGGACTTGAGGACGCTGGGAGAACCAATTTGCTACTTCGGCGAAGGGCCTGCACACAGAAGAGAAAGACTCAGGGAGGTTCTTTCCAGGTAAAACAAATAAACTTTCTAAAAAATGAAAAATAGAGGATCAAAACAAATTGTTGTGTGTTGAGTTGTTTATTTTACTTGTTGTATTGCTAAAGGACAAATGGACTGGAAGTGTTGTTGAAACGGGACCAGCTGGAATTGGAAAAACCTGCAAAAGAGAAAGAACAAGAAGTTACTTGGTATCATGAAGGCCCTGATAGCTTACGTCAAGCCAGAAGATGGATAGCAGGTAAAATAGATGTTAAATATAAATATTTACTGTTTTAATTTCAATTCAGGTTGGTAAAAGAATTTTTAAATTATGGACAGACTATTCCTTACCAAGGGCAAGAGCAAGACTGGAGGAGGCTCGAAACCAGCAAAACATACCAGAAAATATTTCAACAGCAAAGAGACACGAACTAACCAAGAAAATACAGCAGTCCACAATTCAATACAGTCAAGTTGGAGATAGCAGGCCCCTATCATATGTACAATTTAGTCCGAATTCAAAAATGCTCGTTACTGCTTCTTGGTGGGTGCATTTAAAATTGCGCTTTTAAGATTAGATTAATACTCCCTTCATCGTGAACAAGGTGCTTAATATTAATTATGATATAAATTACGCGTTGTTGTTTTCACATTAGGTCTGGTCTTATTAAATTATGGACATCTCCCGATTGTCAGCATATCCGAACGCTGAAGGGTCATTTAAATAACGTTGGAGCAGTTGTCTTTCATCCACAAGCTACATTAACATTGGAAGATGAAGCTTGTTGTTTGGCCTCTTGTGGCGCTGATGGGACAGTAAAGCTCTGGAGTCTGACGTGGTGTGTGATCTTTCTCTCAATAATCTCACTGAAATCAGCTAAAGCTAAAGCGATTTCTGTTTATTTTCAATGCAATATTGAAATATTGATTTTGTTTTGTGTATTCATTTTCAGTGATGACCCAGTTGCAGATCTTCCTGGACACCAAAAGCGAGTTTCCAGAGTTCAGTATCATCCCTCTGGAAGATTTCTTGCTACGTGTTGTTTTGATAACTCTTGGAGGTTGTGGGATCTTGTGCAGCAAGAGGAAGTTCTTCATCAGGAAGGGCATAGTAAACCTGTATATTGCTTGTCTTTTCACGTAGATGGATCTCTTGCAGTTACGGGGTATGTTAGTAGTATTAATTGTTGCATTTTATTGTTTACAGAATAAATGTCTATTTAATAAGCTGTTGTGGGAAAACAGTATTTAGTATATTACACTGTACTATCATAGTATACTATTTATATAGTCTATAAGCATAATATAATAATGGCTAATGAGAGTTTTTGCATTCACAGTACATTGTGAGTTTAACAATTCTAATTTTATATGTTCATAGGGGCAGACTGCTTAACTCTGAAAATTTAAAATCCAGGTGAAATGAAAATTGATAAAATAATTCGGCATAACTAGCTAATATTGTCATTTTTTCTTTACAGATTTGGCTTAGCAAAACCTGGCAGCCGTTGAAGACTCTTCAAGGTCACGATGGAAAAGTGATGTGTGTCGATCTCTCACCTGATGGGGAATATATTGTCACTAGCTCTTTCGATAGGACATTTAAATTATGGGGTCCAGACTAAAGTTATTCTCCTTTTTATAATGTTTAAGAAATAGAAACTAAATACAAACGTTTAAATTTTTATTTGCAAATTTTTTACCTCGACATTTTACATTTATTGTACTTTATACAATATATTTTCCATTTTGGTCTGGTTAACTGCAGCATATATAAAAAAGAACGGTATATTGCAAGTTGCACATTGTTAGCTCATCTCTAAAAGCTACTTTTGCTTGTAACGGTCTCGATTACTTCCGTGGATACCCATACTAACCAGCCTCGGCATGTCGTCCACTAACCAGCCAGTAAAAGTGGCTTCAGGAAAATTGCCCCAGTTATCATTTTCATTTGGAGGAACCCGTTTGCCTGCTGGAATTCCTACACCTTCCTGATATGCAGCTGCATTTGGTTGTGACATATACTTCTCTACTAGGGCGGATAAAGGTGTTTCAGAGTCACGAGAGGCCGGAGCAATCTTTGGAAGTTGTAATAATGACTCAGAGTTGTCCAAATTGACCTTTGGTAGTTTACTTCTGCCTAAAATTTGTTTTCGAGGTGGTGGTGGCAGAGGCGTGTACGAGTACGTGTAAGAAGCTCTTCCTTTTAAAGATTTTGAGCCTCCAGGTCGTCGATACGGTCGCTGACACGGTTTATTTAAACCAAGCAACTTGGTTAAGTCCCACCCAAATCTAAAAGGAACTATCCAAGCGGGTCTTGTTGGACAAGGTTTTAATGTATTCGTATCCATATTCGTTTCGGGGGGTGCTCGGTCATCCAGGGTGCCCAAAGGTGACCGCTCCGCGAGCTTAAACCCTGCACATCCCCAAGAAAATAAAAATAAAAAATGAGAAATGCAAAATAATTTGTATTCACTTTTGAAAATAACTTACCATAGCCTGCATCAGCAACAGAGAGCAGATTTAGGCTGCAAGAAATTAAAAGGACACAGCGGACTAGCATTATTCCGATGTTTTTGGAGAAAATATAAACAAAAACTCAGTTCCTGTAAAAAGTATAAAGTTTTCAATAAATGAAATGAGTTACAGAGAATAGATAGCAGATACCGAAAATGCATCGAGGCTGCAACTATCATAAAATATGTTGTGCAATTATGATGAATTGCAAATTTATTGCTGTTGCAAAAGCACGCATTAGCCATCAAGCAACCATCTTTGTTGTAGCTGAGATTATCCTGTGTAAAGTTACGTAAGCAGTTAGCATAAATAGCGCAACACATTACGTAAATGCATTTTTGGTAAAT
>JAHZND010000260.1:0-20751 GCA_027744115.1 Acrocyrtus sp. NNG-2020
TACACGTTTATGTGTAAAGTTGCAAAAATATGAACAGCCAGGGCTTTTTCGTTCCCAATAGGGATCGAAATCGAATCAGTGCTTGAATTTTTTTGTATGCCTAAATCCACTTGAATTTTTTTATCCATAAAAACCACATATGGAAATGGCTTATCATGATAAGCCACTAAACAACTATGTTTTTTACACGTTTCAAGTGCTCCAATTCATCCATCATATAATAACTGTGAGCGCAAAGTCGAGAGTGAGAGATGGAGAGGGATCCATTCTCAGCATTAAAAAAAAGAGCATCGCAATCACAGCATATAAAGCAATGACGGTGGCAGTTGGCAGTTGCTGTTTTTGTTATTTACAAAGCTGTTGACAAGAGATAAGCCGAAGATTACATCTACAAATACTCACATCTCCTAAACAGAGAGTCAACACAGAAAGCTAGCAGAAAAAAGGGGCCCAACAAGCCGACAAAACATTTTCAGTTGAGATTTTTTGAGGGGACCTACTACAGCGGAGTAATAAGAGAGCCATCCGCCAACAATGTAAACTGTTCATCTCATCTCTCTCTCTCGCGACAAACAGAAGGAGCATATATTTCACTATTACAATTCATTACAGATCATGTTTTATGATGAAGTTGATACCGCTACAATTTACTCTCATCTCATGTCATATGTCACAAAGGGAGTCCCCCGAGACTGAGAAAATATATTCTATGAATGGCTGCATGTAGTATTCCAGGCAGCTCTTCCACCAGCCACCACCACATAGGGAAAAAATGTCAGACATTTTTTTCAGGACTTAATTCAATTTCGCAAAAAAAAGTTTAGTCATATTATTCTAGCTGCCCTTTTCAAGTCCCTTGTTGACAGCCTAAAAGTTTATGTACGCTCATGTTTCAAGCTCTTCTCGGTATTACTACTACCTATCCAAATTATGCAAAGGAAACAAAGCAGTGAGGAGAAGAGGGAGGAAGACGGAGGAGATTCCATTAATCAAGCCATATTTCATATTAAACAGTTTTAAAAGGGAGAGCATAAAAAAATATAAGGAAGGAAGGAAAAGCCAATCTATTTCTCCCCTTTCCCCTCTCTCACACAATCCAAAAAAATGCTGTTTTTTCTAAACAATGTCACACATTCTCGGAGAAGTATAAGATGCAAAATAAATTGCTAAAAATAAAAAGTTACGATTATTACAATTGCAACGGAGTTCGGTGAAGTCAGAGTGAAGAAAGCCTTCCATTCATTTTTTTTTTTGAAAAAGGAGATGGAAAAGGAGAAAAAAAGAAGAAGGGAGAAATGTGCATTTTTATAGGGGAATGCAAAACTCTGTGGAAAAGTGCATTGGAAACTCCAGCAACAACACAATCAAAATGCACTCAGCTCATCTTAAATCTTTTCTTCCCTAGTTGGAAGGAGAGGAGAAGTGATTTTCCCCAGTATATTTCTCTTTCTCTCCTATCATGTTCACTTTGCTTGCCAATAAAACCTCATGATGAGGATGAGGATGATCTGCTCGCTCCCTCCTTTTTATTTTCTCCCTAGTAGGGAATAATATAAAAGTGAACAAGTGTATCAAATCAAAATGCATTAGTGGAGCTACACACAACTACATCACTTTTTATATATTGATCCACTTAAAGTTTTAGTGGTTTATGCTTATGCCGATATATACACGTTTTTTTTCTCCCCTTCTCCTTTTGGCACTGGAGTTCACTCCATATATCCTCATTCATAACTGCTGGAAATAATGTCAAAGCTACATACACAATTTTATTAAAGGGATGGAAAAACAAGGAAAAACATATTTCTTGTCGGGAAGTTTGATGGAAATCCCGTGTTGTTTCCTCCCATCTTTCATATAGTTTTCATTATTGGGAATTTTTTTTATTTTTATAAAAAAAATAAACTTTTTTTCTTTCTGGAAATATGCAATACTTTAGTCCAATGAAATGCAACAATGGGATAAACAATGGAGTAAAAAAATGTTTTGATGGTAATAGAATATATAAAAAGATTCCATTCTGAATTTTGGAGTGAAAAGCAAACTAGAACTGGGTCATATAAAGTTATTTGAAAGTGTTTTTAGCGACATTGGCCTGACATCGCCATCCATCATCACTGAGAACTCTGCATTCAGGAATATTTTGGGAGGAGAAAAGACCACCCCAAGAGAAGGTTGACTGTGGTTGTCTGATGGCAATTAAATTGAGAGAACTTTTGGAAGTTCATTTCATCGTGGGATTGAACGAGATGATCTGTTTGACCCTCAATGACTGTACATTACTTATGCATATTTTGACTCGATTTTGGGGTTGGGATGTTGATGTTGTTATTGGCTCATGCATACAGACAAACGCTCAGTCGCGTGCCATGCCCATCATCCATTACCGCAAAAAAAAATGTTCAGCTCGCACACAGCTCTTTTCTCTCCTGCTACAAAGTTAGCTAATAATTTTCTTGCTTGAAGAGAAACCAAAAAAAATTGTATTCTGTTTTGCAGGAAGAGGAAGCTGAGATGAGTATGCAACATGGATAAACTCTGAGAACGGAACAAAAGGCATAAATCATATTTTTATGCAGAATACAGAGCCATTTCTGAAGTGCGCGGGAGCAGGAACGGCAACAGGAACAAAAAATGGATGAAACTTGTGACCAGACAACAGCTCGTTTTTTTCCATGAAGAATTTTATTATGCAGATTAAAAGAAGTGCATTCATTCCAAGTATGAAGAGAATAATTCTTATGTGGAAAAATTAAGTAATTTTTTTTCGGCTGTGTGTGTAGTAATCGTCCTCAAGTCTCATCATCGCCATGATATGATCTCCACATCATTTCACTCTGATGGACCATGTGTGTCTGCCAGAGCAGTGAAAACGTGAATAGAGCCCCACTCCATGAATCATTTACGGAGAAGAAGAGACTTTTTATTTTTGTTTGTTGGAAATTTTCTTTTTTCTTTATAAATTCAGTTTCTCTCTGCATCTGAAAAGGATACTAATGTGTAGCAAGTTGGAATGGCTCGCAGAGAGTGAGACCTCACAAGAAGGAGAGGGCAAAGTGGATAACAATGGACGTAGTGTGTTTTTGTGCTGCGCTGCTGTGTTGCAGTGTTTGCTTAACATTTTGAAATCTTGAATTTATTACAATCAAGATCACTCTAATTTTTTTTATCCTTTCTGCACACAACTAACATCTTAAACGTATAAATAGTTTCAAGTCATCCCGGGTACAAATGAAGTGAAGTAGGAAACTGGGAAGTCTCATCGTGACCAGGCTTTTATTGCCATTTTTTCTAAATTGTAAAATAAACGGAATTCAAACAAATAAACGCGTATTCTCTCCATTTCAAGCATTTTTTTTAGCTCTTTCCACCCGCTTGGAAGTTACATGGAGGAAGTGAGAATGGAGAGCAGCGTGAGCTTTTACTATACTCTCTACTTTAAACTGTGACGGAGTTTTCTCAAAAAAATATACCTCCACATAAGAAGCCAAACTGTTTGTCTTGTAGTGTATAATAAAAAAAAGTAGTCAAAAAATTTACATTCCATTCTCTGAAAGTTCATTTCTAAAAATAAAGCGAAAAAAATCAAGTTTTCTCAAAAGCCGCATAAAAAGTTTTTGGGAGTGATAATAGGAATAATATGATGGCGGAAAATGAGGTGCATCCACACACAAAAAAGGAAAAACCTCAAAAACCTTTTTTTCTTCTTTCTTTTCCCTGATTTTATATTTTTTGAGTGGATTATGCATATTAGCCCAAAAGGTGACGGAAAAAGATGAAAAGGTGTTTGATTCTTGCTTATTGTGAAGACAATGCAATTGTTTCAGTTGTCACCACCAAAACCATCACTATCATCGACATCCCCCAACACATTCAGTATTTTAATCTAGTCTGGCGCCGGGACCCTGCTGCTCATGAGCGTTCAAAAAACTCAAAACTATTTCCAAAATTAGAATTTCAAGAAGTAATGCAATCCTACTTACTTAACTGGAAGAAAATATGGTGTTTTAACACATTTATTACTTTTCTACCAACAGAGTTAGAGTTTCTGGTTTCCCCTCGGATGCATTTTTTTCCGTATGAGCTGGTGAGTAAATAATACTGCGTATGATGACATTATGCACACTCTACTGCTACTGAAAAGGTCAAAGAAATTTGGTGGTGGTGGCTTGCTGAGTTAAGGAAATTAGCTTAATCTCCCTTAAAAAACTGGCTTTGTCACTTGTTTTCATTACTTCCTCCTTTTTACACCACGCTCTCTACTGAAAACATACATTTTTATGGAATAACTCTACCGAGAAGGGTATGCAAAACTCTGGGAAAAGTCATCGACTGTTGCTTTTCCACACTAAAAAATAATAAGGGAGCAATATTTGGAGTAGGTCTTAGCTAACCAAGCGTCATGTCATCGTGACTGATCATGATCACCACGCTTTGCTGCACTGACTGATGTGCTTAATTGCCCTTGTACAGGCCAACAAACAACGCATAACACAACACAACTGCATTCCTATTCAAGTGAATGCAACTTTTCGGATTTCTAAAAAAAGAGCTGCAAATGTTTATATGCAATTTCGCCTATATGCAAAAATAAAATAAATGCTTTTAGCGGAAAAAGGGACACAGAGAGAATGCGACTCTAATTTTTCTAGATATTAATTTTTCAAAAATCTATCGTTTTTTTATGCTATTGCTGTTGCTGCAACTTGCATAAGCTTACTCTTTTGAGAGCGGCGGATTTGACGGCAACGGCTGCCGCTGCAGCAACTGCTAATTGTTGTTGATTATACTGAGACTCAACTGATCCCCCACCGCCTCCTCCTCCACCACCACCTGGATTGTACGGGTAGCCCAGCGTTGCTGCTACCACCTCACTAGCACAACTACTGTTGTTATTGACACTGTTACTAGTCCCTGTCAAGTTACTATTCGCCTGGGAAGAAGAGGAACTTTGGTCAACAAAAGGCTCTGGCAATTGTTGCTGCTTTTGTTGCTGGTGGTATTGTTGTAACACTGCAGCAGCAGCGACTGCCGCTTGCTGATAATACAAATCACTTCGGAGATCCACTTTCACCACAATCCAATCAAAAAGTGATTAAAATTTGTTTTTAAAAAATATGAAAACCACCTTTAAAAAATTGTTCTTATAGTAGTGTATCTTCAAGAATAATTTTTTTTCGTAACTTTCTCAATTAAATACCTCACAACCTGCAGCTATGCCTTACTTTCAATTACTCTCAGCCTTTATCTTTTTTTACTTTTTCAAGTGAGCACTTTTTTTACAGCTCACTATGGTATTGTTGTAACACTGCAGCAGCAGCGACTGCCGCTTGCTGATAATACAAATCACTTCGGAGATCCACTTTCACCACAATCCAATCAAAAAGTGATTGAAATTTGTTTTTAAAAAATATGAAAACCACCTTCAAAAAATTGTTCTTATAGTGTATCTTCAAGAATAATTTTTTTCGTAACTTTCTCAATTAAATACCTCACAACCTGCAGCTATGCCTTATACTTTCAATTACTCTCAGCCTTTATCTTTTTTTACTTTTCAAGTGAGCACTTTTTTTACAGCTCACTCTTCCCTAGAAAAACTCTTTTTTCATGCACGGAAAAATGCAAAAGTCCGTTCTTCATTGAGATGCCTCTTTGTACTGAACCGACAGACCAACAACCAAGTCCAATGGAATATGCGACAGTTTTTCAGCCTTTTCCCATTTGTAAAGCAGTTCAGCTTTAGCAGGGTAAAGGCAACCTTCTTGCGATGCGATGATAATGACAAAATGCTTCCTTGCTTTATAGCACTGCTTTTTGGAAAGGAGCGAGTTTATTTTTTTGTTGGATATTACACAGCGAGACCACTTCTCCGTACTCTTGCTCTTCTCGTACTATATGCTTTGGAGTGAAGGAGTGACTCCACCCTTTTCCACTCCAAAGCCTGCCTTTTACACACTTTTACAGGGAAGACCAGGCCTGTAGTCACCAGAAAAATGCATGCTGCTCCCTAAACCATCCATCCGGCAACTAGCAGGAGAGACGGAGGAAAAAAATATCCTATAAAACCTTCTATTCAAAACATGGGAAACACAAGCTACTAGTTCATATATAATATATTGAGCACCCATATTTTTTACGGTGACATTACACATATTTTGAGTGGATCTGCTCGCCTAAGAGACCGAGAGACGATGTAGATGATGATGACTTTTTTATGCGATGTTGACAATGCGATGAGAGAAGGATTCCATGTAACGAGCTGCATTTTTATTATGATATGGCTGTCTACAGCTCTGAAACGTGCGTGTACTTCTTTCGAGAGTTGAAATGAAATCAGTCAACGTTTTTATTTGATCATGTCAAAATACACATGAAATGAAAAGAAATTGGATTTCTGATTCCTTCTGAAGTTTTATTATAATATTGGTAACTTTTTTTCTCTCTCTCTCCGGAGTACATAGAGATAGAGAAGACTGGTGTCTGGACATGAGAAGGAGATTTGAGATTTTGGAGCTGCTCTTTTTTTGGCGTTTTTTTTGCTGGACGAATAAAAGATGATATCATAGTCTGTGTAAGGTATTTTTTTGTTGGATTTATATTCAAGGGCAATAGGTAAGGAGAGAAGGTGACCAGCAGGATTGAATTTTATACGAGAATGAGATATTTTCACACGAGATGACATAACAGAGCGGCAGCAGCATACTGACGAGAAGTGGACGATAGCCGCTATCCACTCTGCTATGCTGCATGTATGCCTACTCACTCCTGTCTTGGGAGGAGATCACGTTTCATTCTTTCGTATTTTGTTACAAGTCAAGTCACAAAAAAAGAAAATGTCGTTTCCTTTTAAATTCAGGTGCTGGTGCGGATGACTTCGAAAGGCGTAATGAATGAAAAAAGTAGATATATTTTTCATCAAATTATTACCTTACGAAATGCGTACTTTAAAGACATTATTCAGTAATCATAATCATATGAGTTCTGTATTGCATCGTTTCCCAAGAATCAATTGAATTCCGAGAAAAAAAATCTCCAATCAAATCCCCAAAATTTAAAACCACATCCGTTTCTACTTCTCTCTCAGCTCAGTTTGGTTTCATGGCATAGCAAGATGAAAGAAAAAAGAGAATGAATGGGAGAGTCTGAAAAAATATTTCCCATTGTTTAAAAAATCAAAGTGCGAGGGTGGTTTGACTCGAGCTCTGGCTTCTCTTAGCAATCCCACTTCTCTCGATCATTAATACTACTTATTCTTCATCGAACATGGAGTGGAACATATGGGACTTGGCTCAAACAATGGTGTATGTAATGCGACAAAATTGGTACAAAAGTGATCATGATGTCTCAATGATCCACTTCAGATGTTTTGAGAGAAGCTTATTCCCAGCGGACTTCTCTGGACACCTCTTCATTCACCAAAATAAAAATTTCTCCGTCCCTTGCATGGGCACTTCACAGTCAATGATAATCACATTAAGACGGCTTCTGAAAGGGACAGCTGAGGATAGCTCAGGGGACATCCCAACAAATCAAATCAACAATGAAAATCAGAAAACAAAATGAAATGGCAGTTGAGCTGCGCTCGCTTCATTCATTTGCAGGAGAGCGAGAGATCATCTCATAATGCTCATCCAGTATCAACAATGAGCCTCAAGTCACCTTATGAATTCACGGAGAAATACCTTCCAAACAAAAACAACAACAGCAACCGAGTGCATAAAGTAAATGACTTTTAGTAGAAAAGCAAAAAATATATATAATAAAAGTTTTAACTGCAGCAGAGCAGCAGCAACAATGCAAAAATACGTCCCTTTTTTCCACTCACATTAGGATTATTGAATTGGGAAAATAATAGAGGAAAAAAAATAAATGGATATAGGGGGACATTTAAAAGGTACTCAATAATAGCTCTTTGTTACAAAGTCGGTCCATATACCTGGTTTGGCTTCAGCCAACAATGCACTGGCAGCTCACAAACTTGCAGTCAATAATAAACACATATATTTTCCAGACACCGTGTCAATTGTCGCCTTTTGCAGACAGTAGAGCTATATTACCCAGGGGTCGAATAGTATTAAAGTGATCCGTCCACTTTCTCCCTTTTAACTAGGACTACACGGCTACCTTTTATACCCAGCGAGAGAGGACTGACTCCGTCAGTGCTTTTATCAGTTTTTTTTTCTCTGAAAAGGATTGCGAATACGACAATGGAGAGAAGGTACACACAATTTAAAAGGATACGGACTGGGATCCATTCATTCATTCTGGGCTGCCCTTTTTTGTTCCATTATCTGAATGAAGTTCATTCATTTTGCATTATAGATGTAAAGATTGAAAATAGATGAACTTGGCCTGCCTCTGATGAAGTTTTGCAGTGGAGAAGGAAGATAATATAATGATGGTGGTGGTGAGGTGGTAAAAGTCATTCACAATTTTTTTTGGCCTTATCATCCTCACAACGACTCCGTTATGGAAGTATAATAAAATGTAAATAGCTGGATTCTCCTCTCAATGAGACCTATCCATAAAGATATTTTTCGTGTGTCATTCCTACATTCTTTCCACTTCATTATTCCTTCCCGTCCTCCCTTCCGTCTTTTTTTTCTGCCTTCTGCATTTTTGGACCCGGCGCAATTCATATCTTCCGCAGTTTAAGGAACTGTATACTCATCCTGTCATTCATTATCATTACACCTTTTTATTTTCCAGAGCTGTGTGCACTAGTAAATTACTAGCGAAAAAATAAAGATGTAATATTATTCTCCTTCTCTAAAAACTTTGGATTTTCTCCGATGA
Organism: Acrocyrtus sp. NNG-2020; assembly: GCA_027744115.1. NCBI lineage: Eukaryota > Metazoa > Arthropoda > Collembola > Entomobryomorpha > Entomobryidae > Acrocyrtus > Acrocyrtus sp. NNG-2020. The sequence goes on from JAHZND010000260.1 coordinate 8,797, forward strand.
ATCTTTGTAAATGTGTACTCTGCCGTTCTCCTTTCAAACAAAAAATTCTCCAGGGATTTTTTTTGCCTCATCTTTGGAAAAAAGGAGCTCGGGCTTTTTTGTCTTTTAAAAACATTTTTTTTCTCTCCTTCGCTTAAAGCTCAAGCCCCTTTTTTTTCTCTCCACCCACGTGGATCCATCCTCCACTTTAAAATATTTCTCCCTCTTTATTAATGACAAAAGAATTTGTCTTTGAAAGTTATTTTTTAAGGAATAAAAAAATTACGCTTCCTTTTTAGAAAAATTAGATTTTCTTTTTTTCAGGAAAAGGACGAGGGAGCCGTGACATGGTTGGCTTATAATAGTTTCTAATAATAATGATGAGGAGGAGAGAATGGTAATATTGCAGAAGAGTAACTTTTGTGTCTTGTGCCTTATGATGATGAGCGTATCATCATCATTATTTTCATCATTATCATCATCCAAAAAAAAACTTTTTTTTTCGTATGTTCACTTCACCATATATTTTCTCGTCTTTGTTAAAAAAAGTAGGAGAGAGAGAGAGCAAAAATTTTTATATAGAAAGCTTTCAAGCTTTTTTATCCGAGGATGATGAAAAATCATGGAACCGTGAAATGGCAACAAGACCGGCGACGACTCCACTCTTTTTTTCTCCTTCTCCAACAACAATCACATTCCATGCCTGAGCATCCCACTCTCCCTCTCACAACTACATTATCTCACTCCGTTCCTTATTATCACAACAATACTCCAAAAAACATACTTATCCATCAGCGTCCTCCTCTTATCATCCACCTCACATTTACCCACCATCACCATCACCATCACAATTCATCACAGGATTTTGTCCATCTACTTTTTTCCCATCTTGCCCCAAATTTCTTATCCAGCAATATTTCCCCCATTTCTCCTATTTAAAATTCAGAATTTGTCCAAGATAAGCGTAAAAAGCGCACTTGTACGCTAAATATTCCTGAATGAAGCTCTTTTTTTACTGAATGGAAATAGTCGGCACTTCGGCAGTAGTAGTGGCAGTGCTGTGTAGTGGCAGTTATGACTAAGGTGGAGAAACAAATCAGTACAGCGTGACAGGGAAACTCGTGGAATGCATCACTGATTTTGTGTCAACGCTCTAAACATGATGATCATCATCCCCACCACACAAACATGTCATATGGCTGATATATGAATGGTCGTGATTATTATTTTCTGAAGCGAAAGGCGCTGCTCATTCCTCCACAGGCTAAAATATATTTTAATGCATGCATCGCTTCTCACTTATTCAGTGAGGAGGAGTGTGGCGTTATGTTATCATCAACAAAACGGCCTTGACAGTGACGGGGACGATACACTTCGCTACCTTAGAATAGACCTGAGCATCTCCCTTATTATATATTTTTTTTCGTATTATGCAATTCCATTCAATCGACTTTGCCGATTTTTACCTACTTCCCTAATAACTTTTTTCCTTAATAAAAAAAGGTCCGAGAGGAAGTTTTTTTTCCTTTTCGGGACTCGGCTAATATGCTTATAGTGTAAGAAGCTAAAATAAAGAATGAGGAAGAGTGCAACTGGTACTGCAGTTAAAGAGCTTCTTTTCTAGGGGAGACTGCAAGTTATAATAATATTTTTTGTACATTATGATTTTTATGACGGGTTTTATATATTAAAAAATAAAGTGAGTCGGTTGGCGGTATGGTGGAGGTTATGCGGCTGTTATTAACACAAGTCATCCATCCATGGACGATCGACAGAGCGTCAAACTGTGAAGGAATAACATGTTCCATTTCATTCTCCATCATCTTTGTATCCATGATCCTGGCGTGGCGTGGTATAGTAACCCAGAGCTTATGCTCTTTCGCCGCGAGATTACAATCTTGGTGTCAGTGGCCGAAAACACACTCAAGTGTTTCTAACTGTGCTTAATATGAAGCTAATTATTCTAATTTTCTGGAAGGAAGGAAAAGGAAAAGAAAAGGCGCGTGAGTAGAAAGTTAAACATTCATTTGGGGAAAATGTCGTATTGTAGCTGCTGCCCTTGACAGTGGATTTATTCTCTGATTGTAAGTTGCGAGCAGGAAAAGGAGTGAATTGTGTAGTAGACGAGAGACCACCAGAAAAAGACTTAAGCCACTTGTAAGTTAGTTTTCGTAAGATGAGGATGATGATGATGATGAGTTTGCACGGTGCGTAGTCAGCCATCCATCTGAATCTGAAGGCAGCACTGCGGAAATAACTAGGTTTCCATGAACAGTTCACTTCACCATCAACAGAAAATCTGGTGATGTTGATGATAGAGATTTACTGGACCGTGCCTTGTGCACCTGGCTGGAAACTTTGAGTGCAAAAAAAAAGATGTACACTGCGAAAGAAATGGACTGGTCATCGCCCTTTATATTCGGAAGTTGGGATACAAGTCGTTTGAGCTTGAGGTAATATACATATATTTTTTGTGAAAGAAATAAGTAATTGCAAAGATACACTCTTTTTTTTATTGTGGGGGATGGTTTGGCGACAAAAAATGCTGGGCGCAACAGAGGCACACGCTTATCATCATTAACCAGTGAGTCGTGAAGGAGCGAGAGAGACAAAAGAAAAAAAACGTTTTAATTTTGTTATAGAAATTGCTTAATGGCTTCATTCCGACTAGGGAGTAATATAGTGAGCAAGTAGCCACCAAGCCAGATAATGACCATCTGTCACGACACGGACGAAAATCTGATCAAGCCTATCTTAAACAAAAAAAATTTATACATGAGCAGCGAGCAGGTTTCCTAGAAAAAGGCATACTATTAGCTAGACAGTGGCCCTCCTCCTGAAAAGTGTGTGGAAATGAGTTGAGGCACGCTCCCGTCATCATCACATCGCCATTATAATTCTTTTTTTGGTGATCTTTGCTCATGATAAGTGTAATCAGTATGAAAATTTGAGGATGTTGGCGATGACAGAACAGTGCACAGTGGCAAGGTAGAGAGTAATTTAGGACCGATGCTCTTTTAAAAGAGACTTGCTTCGTACTTTAAAATGCATTTTGCCAGAGGGCAATTCATCATGATCATCGCATCACCAAAGACAAACATAAGTGGCTGGGTGAATACCGATGATGATGAGTTTACTCAGAGATTTGTCACGGTTTTTATTATTACCATTTTGCCATTACGACATTTCAACGGGTAATAATGTAAAAAGGATAATTTCAGGGTGAGTGTATGCCTCTAAGTGGTTTTGTCTCTGGATGCCCCAAAAAAGAACCGAGAAAGGGAAATAGTGCTTCCTTCCTTGCAGTATAGCGTATCGTTTTTTTGCTGGGAGTTCTTAATAAAGCCAGTACGCAATGGTTGTGAATGTGAAGAGGAGCGAAATGGAAGCCAAATTACCTACTTGGTGAGAGCTTGTCTGGTCTTGCGTGCGTAGTGAAATGGACAAGTACAGGAATGCCAATCTTCTTCTCCGCATTCCAAATTCCAGCGCAGCAACTCTGCTCTCGGATAGGAATAGAACATTGCCGATTGTGTTCTATAAGAGAGCTTTGCTTTGAGTGCGGCATATTTTTTTACTATTCGTACTTAATGCCATTTTTTTATTGTTCATTTCATTTTTATGCAGTGAGTAGTCGAATGCACTAAAAAAATAGTAGTTCGAGTTAGCTTTTCACACATGCACTCCACATTACTGCAGCGCATTGCATCGTGTTTACCGTAACAAATGGGATGTACAATAATGCTTACTTTAATTTAACGACCGACCACAACCGAAGTTGTAATTTTTACGGCTTTTGTAGAGCCCACTAGTTCGGCTGCAGTCAAAGGGGAAGGCATATGAAGTTTTCATTTTACAATAATAAAAAAATATTCACTTTATCTATTGAGGAAGCTAGTGAATATTTCGTATTTTCCGTTTACCGATATAAATAGAATTTCAGGAGGCAAAAATATACCAAGCTGCCAATTAATTTTTTGGAGGTTCCATTGTGCCGTGGTGGGCTATGACTTTTTAAGACGAGCCTTCACATTTTTAATTACCATTATCCCTTCAAGTTTGTTTAATTAGCAATTACCCGGAGGTAAAAAAATGAATTTGTGAGAACTCTNCCGGAGGTAAAAAAATGAATTTGTGAGAACTCTTCATCTTCCCAGTATTCATATGGCCAGTAATGAAGCATAAAATGAGGTTGGTGAAGATGATCTCAAAGCGAACTCGCAAAAGGGTTTTTAGCGACTCTCGGTGCATTCACTTCTTGAAGCGCTCCTCTCGAAAAAAGGGAAGGGTTTGAGAGGTGGAGATGGCAAAAGCCGTAAATTACTTTGATGATGACATGTCATCACCATCATCCCATTTGCGAAATTATGAGCGAAAAGTTATCGACTTCACAAGAGGAAGAAAATGCACAAGGAAGAAAAACCTTTTTGTATGTGAGATATGGGAATTGGATTAGTTAACTATTTTTATATTTATGATGCTGCTGAGGAGAGTGACCATGAGATTGAAAAAGCCAAGCCGCTTTTAGACAGCGGCATTCCATTTACCGACCTTCCCATTAACTCCTTCTACCTGAGAAATTTAAAGCTGAAAATGGAACTGCCAGCAAAACGTTAGGTAGCTCCTTTGTGGATTATTTATAAAATATGGGAGGCCTCCTCCGTTAATTTTCTCTTTTGCTAATGCTCCCTCCACTCTCTGCTAATGCAAAATGTGATTTGATTTTAGAAGAGAATTAGGAAAATGCGACCCAAGTCAATAAGTCATCTTGGGAGCTTCTGGAAATGGGGAAGGCTCCGCACACAAAAAAAGACAAAAAACGCCACAAGAAAGATGATGATGACTTAGAGAAGAGGTGCTCATCAGCCCGTGATATTACAAAACAAGGTTTTACTTACATTACATTAGTTTTTCGGTGGATTAAAAGCTTCGTAATGGACATGCTTGGAGCAACACAAACAGATGAGATGAAAGGAGGAAAAGGGAACCGAGAGGGCTTTTAATAATGAGCCATATTAGGAGAGCTAGAGCAGAGAGAGTGTAGAAGAGGAAAAATATGACAAATGACAAATTCCCGGAGCTGCTCCGAGAGTTGGCAGGAGAAAGGGAGAAAGGAATAAAAAATGTTTTAATTTTAAAGGGAGCATGATGACGATGATAATAATCATAATTTCACGAGAGAAAAAAAAGGCGAAAGTCGAGTAAGTAACCCTACAGAAAGTGAGTGCTACTGCTGGCTGGAGATTCTCCAGAGAGATCACAAACACAAGAGAAAATATATTGCTCGTCTTTAGCATACAAATGTAGCTGACTCGTGCTACCAAAAGACCTTGTACATAATAATGATGATGGCGCTTCTTACATAATGAGCATATATATTACCGAAATTAACTTGCTCCTCTTTGGTTTCTCAACAAACGTAGTAGGCAGCCTGCTATGAACTACAAATGTAGGAGCTTGTAAATGGCAAGCTCTTGACAATTATCAAGGAGAGATGCTCCAAGTTTTTGGGGTATTGTGTCCAATTTCAAGTTTTGTACGTTTATTGACATGGCATTCATCTCATCCGCGGAGTATAAGAATTGAAATTGTTGAAGAGAAACATTCGATCAGATTAATAGTGTAGTCTACATCAAAACACTAAACTAAGAGTGTACATATTTATGGCTGTGATGAGTTAATTTTTAGTAAGACACCAGCGTTCGTTTTTGTATACTATTAACAATTTCGTTGGAGGGAAGTCAGTCAAAAACAAAACCGTTATCATGGCTATTGCAATTACTACAATATTGTTGTATGAGCTTCATCATAAGACTAGAGGAACAGTGAGACTTCGGCATAATATCTACTTTTTAATATATCTAAATAGGATATTTAATAATGTTATTGGCGTACAAGTTTGTAACTAATCACTTTGAATTGAATTTTTAAAACCGAGGTAATAATAATTGCTAGTGAGACTGGTTCCAATTTGTGTTTGGTGTACATTTTGTACCATTAATGCAATGCATTTTTCAGCCTGATTAGTTGCCCGATTAGATTTCAGCCGGACGCATTACTCCTCTTCAAGTTGCATTTGCGCAACGTGAACAGTTTACACAGTGCGCTAAAAGAATGGAAACAGGGTACGAGTACTCACGTATTGGAAGACTCCATTAAACCGGAAGTTATGATGATCTAGTAGGTTATATGGAATTTTCGAATATGTGAGGGAGCGTCAGCGTACCTATAAAAAGCCGCAACTCATGTAGGGCGAGTTTGGGATAATGTAGCATATTTCATTCTTAACCATTTCTCTATCATTTCTCCGGGTGGTCATTACGTCCATCGCCACTGAGCACTTTTACAAGTAAAAATAAGACTTTCGAAAGATATTTTTGCTTTGAATGATGATGCCACGTCTCGACTTTTTTTTGAAATATGCTTAGTCATTCAATTCAAACCAGAATGTTAATAATGGATAGTATGCGTGTCTAGTATTTTTTTCCATCGTACATTCTTAAAATAATGCATTTTACATATTTTTGGGCTTTTTGGACAAAATCTCTTTCCCTTGTTTAGCCACTATATTTTAAAATTACAACTTGCAAGACATTTTGAGACTTCATTGAGTAAAAATAAAAATGCATTTTGCAGCCAGCCCATTCACACTATCAAAAAAAGATTCTGTGAAAAAGCATGATTGGGATTTGGGATTGTTAGTCTAAAACAATGTGAAACTGCTCATCTGTTGCCATTTTTAACATTGTTCGCAATTTTCATGCATTCATTTTATCCCTTCCCTGAGACAGGAAGGAGAAAAGTCAAAATGATTTTTTTTTCAGATTCAACGGAATTTTTAAAGAAAACCCGTTTTTACAACTATTATAATGAATGATTATGCTGATGAAGTAAAACTGATAAGGCTCTAAATGTTAAAAAAAAGTAGCTTCCACTTAACAATGAAAAATGAATGAATGGATTTTTGGGTATCTCGAACATTATTATCTGCTGATTCAATTGAGAATTTTTCACGGTGAATCGATTCCCGCTGGTTTGATATGATTTGATTTGATCAGTTCAAGAAAAGAGGAAGAAGAAAAAAAATCTTTTTTAGAGAAAAATAGAAGAGTGGAGCCAAGCCACTCAGGAGCTGATAATGCTCTAACAATGGGATGAATGAAATGAACAACACCTCAAAAAATTTGTACACTTTTTATTAGAAAATGATACTCGGATCTTCTATTTTTCAGAAAAAAATATTTTCCCACGATCAATCTATCCTCACTATCAAATCAAAAGTCATCACAAATCATCTCATCTGAAAATTATAATGTGATGTACTGTTTTGTGTAGACTCTCATTGTTACAAAATTTCAGAAGATGACATGCAAACTCATACTATTTTTATACTTTGAAGAAGAAACGATGCATTTTTGCCAAGAAAAAGGCACACACATTTTTAACAAGCATACAGAATACAAAAAAGGAACGAGAATTGGGAATTAGTGTGAAAACTGTGAATTTGGTATGGCCATGATGATCCATGTAAAAAAAAAGTTGCAATAAAGTGATATGTGATGTGTCATCACTCCATTCGTACAGCATGCACAGGAGAATAAAGTTGTAGCAACAATCAAGGCGGCGACATGATGAGAATGAGATTGGTATCAGAGGCAAGATGAGAGATCGATGGTTGGATGTTTGGATCGATCGATCAACATTCAAGAGCGATGTGGAAGCGCAATAAGTATATTGAGAGGAGAGTCTTTGATGATGTGAATGAAAAAAATTAAGGCCATGTTGTTGCTAATGCCATTCATCCACCTACCCTGAGATACATTTTAAGAGAGTGATGATGTGTTATTGCTCATTCTTCGAGAATTCGTTATTGCCCACAAAAACCAAAGAGGTTCTCACGTCTTCTCTTCTTGACTCATTCTAAAGCGTTCCTTTTTTATTCCAAAAAAAAGTATCGTAAAAATATTTTTCTTGTAAAAAGGGGTACATGAGAATACACGTGATTTTGTGCAATGTATATTGATTATTATGACGCTGATGATGGTGGTGATAGTACCGTGGTAGGTAGAGGCTCTTTCGTGCTAACTATATCCAAAATTATAATAATATATATTTTTATGGAGAGTTATAACATGTAAAGTGAAACTATTATAAAAGGTGGCAATTGGTGGTTTTTCTTAACTTATAAAATGATTTTGTTTGTCTTTGAAGGAAAAATTGGCGAGAAAGTGAGAATTGGCTGAAAATTGAGTAAAGCAGCACAAAATATTAAAATTTTTCTGCAGTCTTTTTTTCCTTTATGAAAATTGCTACTCACAATCACAATTTAAGCTTGAGTTCGTTTTTTTTCTCATTCAGTAGCTTCAAAATAGGTAGAGGGGACATGATGAGACATTTATTTATCACATCACAGAGAGAACTCTCGTTTGAGAAAAAATATATATATCTTCAGCCATTTTTATCTACGGACAAAGCGTTGCTAAAATGGAGGACAATTTTTTGTGCCTTTTTCTACTCCTTCTGACGATGATGATGATGGCAAGAAAAATCATGACAAAACGGCAAAAAAAAGATTGTCTTTGCTGCGAACGCGATATATTTTCCTAAGACATAAAAATCTACTAGCAAGCTAGCAAACGTGAATACATCACTATATTACTAAAGCTACAATGAGATGCCGTACTCCCTATATACAAGGCAAGAAGGAGTACATCAGTCATGCAGCTATTTAGTGAGACCGGATATTCAGTCGAAAAAAAATGATGACGGGGATGATGCTGATGATAATGATGACAATGGTAGCGGCAATTTCTATCTTTATACATCAAAAAATATATACGTTGCTAATCTTTTAAAAAAATCCCTGTGATTCCAGCAGGTACAATATTACAAACTGGAAAATAAAAATTCTTCTGCCTGGAGCGACGCGCTCATATAATACTCGCAGGACAAATAAAGACAATTATGCATTGTGAGGCGCTGCTCCGCTCTAATGTTGTATAACGAGCTGTAAAAAATGTGGCAGTGGTGAAGTAAGTCGCTTTGTATTATTGATATGCTGCGTAAACGCCACAACCAGTCTTTGCACATTGATTGAGACTGGGGATTTTGGGATGTTGTTGTAGAAGGTGATAATACAAACTACGAGTTTTGCTATACATTGGACAGGTATGCGGTTTCCGGTCACTGGTCCAAAAAAAAATATAATAAACACGATCGCGATCGCGTCGTTTTGTCCTCCCTTTGGCGTATAAATGCATTCGCTGTACCTGCTCACTGTTCAGTGTTTCACCTGTGCAAAGCTTACTATAAAACAGTGCACATCGTCTCCACTATCAAAAATGCACATTGTTAAAATGACGCCTAAACTCAATCAAAATAATTTTTACTACAAAAAGTTATCTAAACAAAGTTATTTGCATTTACAGCTCATTGCGCACTATCTGTTTTATGCAAATCCGGCAAGTTTTCATCAATTTTTTCCCAAGTCCAGTTTTTTATAAGGTAATAATGATGGTGCGATTGCAGGACCGCACCGGATGAACGAACATTTCAGAAGATTTTTATCTACTTGCCTTATATATTTATTTTAAAAAAGGTAAAGAAAAGGTTGAGTCCAGACAATACGCAGTATGCACATATATTCAGTCCAGCCTGTTTTTGCTGCAAGCCAGTCTGTATCCTTTTCGCAAATTTTTATTATGATTGAAGCTGTAATGGTGGGAAAACAAATTTTTTTTCGGGACAGGTAGATAATACCACTGCAGGTGTAATATATTTTATCCATGCCGTTTCTATCTACTTCATGTCAGCATCAGGTTGACGGTTGATTAGAGCGGAAAGGTCGGTTGTACTCTGGCACTAGTAGAGCATACTTTTGCTACTCACTTCACTTTTCAACTTGTTTCTTGATTAATGAACAAGAAAATTTTTAAGGAGGAAGTTGGAGTAGTGCTATTACGATTACGCTAAGATTACTCTCTTGTCGATTCACACAAAAGAGCATTGCAATGCGTTCTCGTTGTCGGTTTCTCGTGTACACACTCAACCTTAGGAGCCAGAGTGCGTGGAAAACTGAGTCAGTGGGGAATTGTGAGAGCTCTCACTCTACTCACTCCTTTTGCTCTCCCTCTCCAAAAAAAAACAAAAGGGATTTCGCTATATATTTATGCGTAGGTATTTTATATGGATATCACGACGACAGGAATACTATTTCCTGTTGGATGGGAACAGCCTGGGAAAAAAATAACTTTACAAAACAGATACTCCTGTGCCGGTACTCACTTCACTTTTCAATGGGCTCCCGTACTGGACACGTATACCAGAGTTATTCAAATGGCTCACTCCCCCAACTCATTTCACTTTGCCTTTTTTGCCTTCACAGATACAGATTGCATTAAACGAAAAAAAAGGCCCTAGTGAACCGTTGAAAAATATATTTACTCTTCTCGTATATTATGCAATTCGAAAAGTCAAGTGAAGGATGGATGGGGGCATTGTTGCATTTTGATTTTGATTACTAGCTCACAAAATAGCAGCAACAGCAACATCAACCTGTTGGTTCGTTGGACGTATTTTTTTTTTCTTCGAAAAAAATGAAATGAAAATGGGTACATGCAATGAGAAATGGATTTTTTAAGGAGAAATGAGAGAGGGGGAGAATGAATAAATGAGATGACAAAAATTGTTATATTGCTTTGCATAGACTTATATCCTGTGTGTAGTGGTTGCTCCCTGGAAGAGAAGCAGGAGACAGGGAACAACGCCCTTCTGCGTTGCATTTCAGAGCAATAAAATATCATTTCATTTCCTTTCTCTTCCACCAAAAGGTAGAAAAACAAGAGCGACAAGCACCGTGTATAGTACAAAGCTGTATGTGTTTTGATTTGGCATGCTTCCTTTTCCCGTTGTTCAAAAAAAGCAATATTTAGCTTAAAAAGAGTCGTTAAGTGAGAGGGAAAAAAATTAGATACACAGATTTATTTTTTTAGTGGAAGATGAAGGGAGGAAAATAATAAAAAAGCGAGATTGAAAGGCAGGTAAAAATTTAGTATCATTTTAAAAAATAGAGATTGGAAAAAAATATATTTTCAAGTAGAAAAAGGAGGAGTATCCCAGTTTAGCTTACGCTTCTTCTTTGAGGAGACATCGTCCATTGGTATGGTCTGCATCATAGTTTGACCTGGAGATTGTTCTGTTGTGCATTTTCCCGTTGTTCAAAAAAAGCAATATTTAGCTTAAAAAGAGTCGTTAAGTGAGAGGAAAAAAAATTATACACAGATTTATTTTTTTAGTGGAAGATGAAGGGAGGAAAATAATAATAAAAGCGAGATTGAAAGGCAGGTAAAAGTTTATTATTTAAAAAAATAGAGATTGGAAAAAATATATTTTTTCAAGTAGAAAAAGGAGGAGTATCCCAGTTTAGCTTACGCTTCTTCTTTGAGGAGACATCATCCATTGGTATGGTCTGCATCATAGTTTGACCTGGAGATTGTTCTGTTGTGCCACCTAGTCCAGGCTCCCCACCAGCACCGTTATTACCCAGCACAACAACTTGTTGCTGATCCATGCTTATCATTTTGATAAGTGTATTGATAGCTGACTTTTTCTTCCTTTTAAAGTCTTTTTTAAAACTTGTGCAAATTAAAATTGAATATCACTTTTTCCTTGAAAACGATTTTTTCAGCAGTAGCTCGTTGCATTGTCTTCGTTCATTTAGTCCCACAGTCTGAAAAAAAAATGTTTAGAAAAATTACTGTTAAATTTTTATGTTAGCTGATTGACAAAAATCAGCATTTTTTAAAAAGTTGTCCCCTCATCAGATCCGATAGCATACATCATCTCATTTAATTCTACCTAAACCTGCCAATGTTTTTCTCTCTTGACCGATTTGTCACGGCTGAGTAGGAACAACTAAAAGCTCACTCAACATCATCGTGCTGATCAACAGCAGCATCCCTTTTTTATTCTTTCATG
>JAHZND010000261.1:0-19881 GCA_027744115.1 Acrocyrtus sp. NNG-2020
TTTTTTTCAAAATATTCGGATTTTGGAATCCAAGTTTAGTTTTCCGCCCTCCTCCCAATTATAGCCCCCCTCTATTTAACGCCCTCCTTTTAGCAGGTCAGTTTGACGTTCCGCCCAGGGCGTTAAAAAGAGGAAATACGGTAATTCGTTTTTCCTATCGCGCATTGTAAGCACCGAGCCAGCCTCTCATGAGCGGCCATAAATTGCGTATTTTTGCTAGCCAAACTGGCCAGGGCAGAAGAGTTCAGCCATAAAATGGTAACAAGACGGAGAACGAAACACTTTATCTGTCCGCAATAAAACAGCACTCACATTTCACAATGAAATCCCGTCATTACTGTACCCATTGTTAAAACAGTTATTGTTATGTTTTCCATTCTTATGTACAATTTATTAAAAGCAGGCATTTCAAATAAGCCCCATAAAAAATCTGTAATGGTAATACGTACATTCTATATACAAGCAGAAATATAATATAAATGACAGCGGTAAAGAAAGAAAAAACAAAAACACTTTTGAAAACAGTTTTTTTCTACTCACTAAAAGTCACTTAAGTTGTGACAGAGCATCTTTTAAATTAAAAACAATTCGAGGACCACCACTAAACTGATTTAAAGAGGGAAGATAAAATATATTATGAACGATCCGCTCAGGGTGAGCAATTTCACAAAAGAAGAGGTTGCATCTCCACAAAAAAATGCGATTGCCGATACTGTCAGATCTGATTCAGGGGAAAAGCCGAGTAAAAAAGGAAGCTGAGTCTGGGTGTTGGCTCATGGCTCATTGTCTTTTTGGCCTTGTACCAAATAAATTTTTTTTATTAATTTTCAACTATCGCAGTAAACTGTCACGATCAGGATCAGTGCAGTTCTAAGGAAATGGCTGCTATTTCACAATAGAAAAATTGTACGGCAAACTAGCCTGAGTATAGGTGCAACGGCTCAATCAGATCAATCAAGGAATAAGCTTGAACTTGACTCGGAGAAGAAGGCTGCAGCAGCTGAGCAGATTGTGCCAGAGATAAAATGAAAAAAAAGCTAATAAAGTGGAGAAGACAACGTGAGCCGAAGGCTTACTTTATTCATTTGAGGAACTAATCGTGAGTACAATTGCACGTCTTTTGGAGGAATGAAATTCGTCGATGAAAATAGAAATGACTCCAGGAGGAGCATCCAAGCACAAGACATTTTTTTCCTGGTGTCTTTTAATAAGATTTCTTACGGATTTAGTTCGTCAAGGAAAAAAAAGTCTGTTTCGATTTTCTTCAATTTGCTTCTTTCTTTTGCTTCCAGCATGCAGCAAAAAAAAATATTCTTTTCATTGAGTCGGAAACGAAAAGGAAATAGAAGTAGGAAGTTGGGGAGAGAAGCAGAAGGGGAAATATATCTGGGAGGGGAGGAATATTGGATAGAAAAAAGATTAGAGAAGGAGATATTGCGAGGAGCACAGGTGGCTTCGTTAAGTCTTTAGTTTAGGTGTGGGTGGCTGAATTTCTCTAGATTCTGGATCTTTCGAAAAAAATCAGCTTTATTCGATTCTCGCACGTTAAAAGTATAAAACAAAAAAAATGTTTCCTTCCACCTCCACTTCCTCCCGTGTGCAGTGCACCATGAGCCATTAACTGTTTTCTAGGAGGAATGCCAAAGTCATTGTTAAAGTTAAGCATTAACCAGGAAAGTTAAGTTGAGGACTTGAGCTACCTCAAAACATGCAAAATAAACTTCTTTCTTTTATATTCTTTTTTCTTCTCTAACAAAAATTTTCTGCATTAAATTCTTCCTCACTCTCTCTCCTACTCCACTCTAGACAGAAAACATTTTTATTTAAAGGAAACTCTTTTCTCTTCTTAAGTATGCGCGCCACTCACTATCATCGACTTCTTGAATTACTGCATTTTTATTCTACTCGAGATTTCCCCAATGTCTTCTCTTTTAACAAAAAGTGAGTTAGGAAAAAAACTTTTGCTTCCATTTAAGAAAAAATCAAAGTTTGACTTTGGGTTTTAGACTCAAATAAATGAAATAAAGGATATAAACTCTTTAAGAAATTGAATGAAATCTCTATTCCTATACGGATATTATGGAAAGAAATTTTTTAGTGTCATTCTGGTCGGGGTGCAGTGGTGAATTTAAGAAAAAAATAAACTTGACTTTGGTCTTTAGTAAAAAAAAGGATGCAACGTGACTCGAGCGCTGCCAAAATAGAGCTGGGTAAATGAGCGTGACTGCACCTCTCCAAAATTTGTGTACGGCTGGAAAGGAAAGATGCAGATTTACCTCAGCACATAAAGGAAAGGAAGAGAGCACAACAAAAACACATGAATGAGGAGACAAGGTGTGCATAGTAATAAGCTAGAATGGATGAAATGGAGATGAGGCAAGCAAGTTCACACACATCGTTCCCATTCCACTTTTTTAAGTATCGCCTCTGGAAACTAACTGGAGTGGAGTAAAAAAGTTTTTTTACTGGAGTGCAGACTGTTTTATAGGCTGCGCTGCATAATAATCATCATATTTACGATACACCAATGAAGTAGCTGCATAATGACTTTATAACGGTGATTGGGATATGAAAGGATAGGAAAAGTATTTTTGGTTGCGCTGATGATGTGCCATTTCAATTCTGGAGTTGATCCGTGAAATCATCTGCGTCAGCAGGTGCAATATGCATGCGATTTCATTAGTGCAGCTGAATAGGCGATGCAGTTAACAATTAAATTGAACTTTATTTTGACATTATTATCAAGAGCGTGATCACGCTCGTCACCAGTACTAGTATCGTGACTGTTTATGATTGTTGAATGAAGCACAAGCCAGATGATAAGCTCATTTATTTTGAGAGATGAAAATTTTCCCTTCTTCAAACGTGACTGGTTCATTGTTATTGTGAAAGTCTGGAGTTGGTAGGAAAAGGTTGCCCTTTCGTCTGGAAAATAGTGTGGGGAAGTGCACAACACTGCTCACTCATCTTTTTTGGCTGTGCAGTAATAATAATAATAATAATGCAACTCTGCCATAACCAGAAGAAAAAGAAGACAGATAGTGCTGATGCTGGCCTGGCGCTGTAGAAAAGGAGACGAGTCAGGAGGGCTGATATCAAAGATCGTCATCTCATATTAAAAATGTATTTCATCTTCTCGTCATTAAATTCTACTGAAAAACGGAAAAGGGGGAGAAGAATAGACAAGGCAAAGAAAAG
This sequence comes from Acrocyrtus sp. NNG-2020, assembly GCA_027744115.1. Classification (NCBI taxonomy): domain Eukaryota; kingdom Metazoa; phylum Arthropoda; class Collembola; order Entomobryomorpha; family Entomobryidae; genus Acrocyrtus; species Acrocyrtus sp. NNG-2020. Next base: position 3,199 of record JAHZND010000261.1, read on the forward strand.
AGAGTCTTGTCTCCGGCAGCTTGTCTTGGTCTTGGTCGTGGGATGAATAGGTAGATTTCTTTTTTTTTGTGTTGGGCTCATCACAAAAAAAAAGAAAGCATCATCATCATATCATATCTCCCAAAATAATGTGCTCGAAAGTCAAAATTTTAAGCGTAACAGCTCCATAAGCTATTTTTAGGGTACGCTTCAGTTGCACGCAATCAATTACTAGAAGAAATATGAACGGTTTTACTATACCATTCTACCTTTTTAAATTTAATTGTACATGAGCTAATTTAAAATATTTTTTTGTACTTTACAGATTTCCCATCCAATCAGCGCACTACAAAAAAATAAACTCCATAACTGTCAAGATCAGATCATCCTCTCCATCTATCTTTCCCCTTGAAGCCGTAATAATCCTCATCTTTCATATTATTTTTTTTGGAGATGAATGAATGAGCAAAAGAAGTCTCTGGAATAACAACAGAATAATCCGTATTTACAATTCAGGGAAGTCTGTTCTGCTGCTGACAGACACACCACAGACAAAATCTCTGCTCGTCTTTCCCTAATGAGCCCTAGATGGAGAAAATCTCAGTGCGAGCTAGTTCCTCAAATCCTAATTATTTATTTGCTTTTCTAACGAAAAGAAAGGGTGTGGGAGAAGTTGCGTAAAAAAGTAGAAAAGAAAAAAATAAGAAGACGACTGATACAAGCCACTTTTTTCAGCGAAGATGGAGCAAGGGTCAAAGAACCACTCTCCTTTCACAGGGAGAACTCGCCGAGGATCCAGTTGGAAGTTGGTCCTCCTCTTCCTCTCACAATTTCTAACTGCTCACGGATACGTGGAAGTTGAAGGTAAGAAAAAATATATCACTTTACTATAACTCACAATTTTTTATTGTATAAACAGGAATTTTACGCACAATCATATTTTTTAACACTTTCTACAAAAAAATTATTAAAAGGTATTTTAGTGATATAGCCAGTTTTTAAAAATTCTGTACTTTTTTTTTTTAAAAANTCACTTTACTATAACTCACAATTTTTTATTGTATAAACAGGAATTTTACGCACAATCATATTTTTTAACACTTTCTACAAAAAAATTATTAAAGGTATTTTGGTGGTATAGCGAGTTTTTAAAAAATTTATACTTTTTTTTTAAAAAAAATACTCTTCCATTTCGTGTGTTATTGTTAACATGAGAAGTCATTATATTAGCCGTAAAAATCATTTTAAATCATAAATATTTACTTAGCGAGCTCTTTTTTCCTGCACACCATTTTCCATTACGCACAATCATATTTTTTAACACTTTCTACAAAAAAATTATTAAAAGGTATTTTAGTGATATAGCCAGTTTTTAAAAATTCTGTACTTTTTTTTTTTAAAAAAATACACTTCCATTTCGTGTGTTATTGTTAACATGAGAAGTCATTATATTAGCCGTAAAAATCATTTTAAATCATAAATATTTACTTTTTCCTTGCACACCATTTTCCTCGCTAAATTACGGTTATTGTTATTACAAGGCGGATTACGATTACTCTTCTGATTGTAATGATCACCTTCTCTGCTCTAACAAGAAAATCCAACTCGGTCTTTTTTATCGCGAGAAATCATGCAAAAAAATATTACCCGTTTTTTTTGCCCCACCATTGAAAAAAAATTTATACTGCGCAGACACGTTACCTGAAGAAGAATCAATAGCGCTCTCACCCAACTGCTTTGCATATAGCCTCCGGGTAGGAAATATGAAGAAGACGCTGGTTAATTACAACAGGACTTTAGACGGTTAAGAAAGAATGTGCTGGATTCCGTGAGAAAGAGCAGTGCGAGACTGCGAGGCACCTCCACTCTACTCCGCTGCTAGCAAAATCGTCATAAATAATGAAGTCATGTGCACAAATTGTTTATGTTTTATCAACTCATCTGAAAAAGTGAAAAGGATATTCATTTGCGACTCCGGAATAATAAAAGACGGTGCATATGGAAAGACAAGAACGGGGAGAATTCATTTATGAAAAGCGAATGAGCTCATATGGCAGGGCAGCAAGAGGAGAGTGAGTGCATCTATTGAGAAATCTAATTTTTTTTGAGAAGGTTGTAGGTTCTGGTTCTGCATGCATTAATTTTTCATTAATGAGCTGGCAAATGCATTTTTAAGAGCGGTGGAATGCTGCAGAGCCAACTCTGAAAGGTCTTGAAAAGAGAAATGTTTGAGATGGAGATGGATGGTAAAAAAGGCATTTCTTCCTCTGATTTCGTATGCAACGCGGACAGAGAGGAAAAATGAGCGTTGTCTCAGACCATTCAAGATAAGGAAGATGTAGACAAGTGGACGTCTAAAGAGGACTGACGATGAGTGGGCTAGGGCTAGCTCGTGAAAAAAAGAACAAAAAAAATATTCTTCCTATCTTCTGGTGAAATGATACCCAAATAGAAAATCACGACTAGAGCCGTGATGAGACGAGAGAAGATGAATTTGAATTTTTTTTCCTAATCAGTTCTCCGAAAAGTCGAAGGAGCTGCTGGAGCTACAAAGAGCGATTAAAGAAGGGGGAAAACTGGTTGTGCCAAGAAGAGAGCGCTTTAATCATGCCTGGAAGGATCTCACATGACGATAATGGAAAAGCTGGAAAAAAAGTTTTTTTTCTTGCCGCTAGATATTTAAAGTATGTACGGCGATATTAGTTTGCACGAGGAAGCTCCTGAGGATGATGCCACCTGAGATCTCTGTGAAAAAACGGGATAATAAACACGCAACAGTTTTCACTCTTCACAAAAGAGGAAAAAATTTGTGCCCTTACGTTATCCACTACAGAGAGATACTCACTACTCACCATTATGGCACTTTCCTAATTGATGTGGACCAGTCAACCAGTAAAAAAAAGATGCAGATGGCTGGCTAAAATATATTTTTTTCGTGCTAAAATGGATGTAACAGAGCCATAAACTATTTAAAACGAACCTACTGACAATTTTTATACTGTAGAGGGTAGTGATGCTGGAGGCTGTTAACATTTCTCCTGTTCTCTGATGTGCTCTGTACATTGATGAAGGTGATTAGTGCTGGGACTAAATAATGCATATTCATATTATGTTGGCTGGTGAGCCCTCTGGAGATTATAACTGATGATGATGTTTTTTTTTAGCTGGCGCTTTTTGTAGTGTGACGGTGATTGAAATGGAAATGTTTTTTTTCGATTTTGATGATGACGGATGGAAAAAAATATGTTGGAATGGCCGAGCGGCTATTAGCATACTAGCACAGCGGAGTAATTTCCGCATTTGTAGTGGAGGATGCGAGGTGGAAATTAGGACTGGAATTAGAATTGGTTTTATGCTAATTGGCTAATCAGTATTGATTTAAAAGTCAGATTTTACTAGGGCTAAAGTTTTTTTTACATCACAGCTAATATATAAAAAATAATCTTTGCTAAATAAAGCTCCGTCACTTTGTAAGAAACGATGCAGATTTTTTGGGTAAAATATAGTGCGAAAAAAGGTATAATAAGAAGGGGGAAAATTCGAGTCATATAATCGCCCAGATTAAGAGAGGCTTTCTTCCGTTTAAATTGTGTTAGCTCTAGCTGCGAAAAACTGCTCCGTCTTTGGTGTGCTGCTCTTGCTCTCTGTAGCAAAAGGGAATTAATCACTTAAGTAAAAGTTTTTGTTTGTAGAAGACTATCCTCCTCTGATAAAGGCTTTGGAGGAAAAGAGTTAGAGTAGGACGTGCCTGTCCTAATCTCCCTCTTTTCACTCCACTGCTCCCATTCTTCTCCGAAAAATGGCTGAAACTGCACGTTCTCTATCCGGAGGATGGATGATACAAAAAAAGTTTTCTTTTTTTTCTATCTAGTCACTAGTCACTACTCACTAGTCACGCCGAGACCGAGGTCCTTGAAGAATTAGAAGGAAAAAGTGGGTTAAAAGCAAGTTCATATTTCTTTCAAGAGACCTCCAAAAAACTTTTCTGTCTTTTTTCCTTCCTCTTTCTCTCATCTCTCATCGTCAGGTTCCTCCTCTGAGTCTACATCATTGCAGGAATGACAATGAGGAAAAAAAGTTTATTTAGGTGCAGCTCCAGAAATCCGATTAAAGTGGAGTGGAATCAGAAAAGAGTGGAGTGTACCTAAAGACAATGCATAAACGTGCATGCCACCAACCAGCCACTTCTTCCCTCCTTCATATCCTGGCGTGTTTTTTTACTTTGATGATGATTTCATCTTCAAAGGGTTGAATGCTGGATACATAATATTTTTTTGCTGCGCTTTGTATCTCCTCCAGAATGTCTGGAATGAAACATGCCCACGGCTATTACATCATTGTCATAATGGAAAAAAAGTAAAAAACTAAAAATGCGTTTCGCTTTGAGAAGAAATGAACGACGAAAAGAGTTCATTTTACTTTCGCTTGTAAGGATACGATAAGGAAGTGGCTTTTTCGCTTTGAGAAAAAAATATGGCGCTAGGCGCTTTGAAGTATTTTTTGCCTTGGCAGAAATAAAGTCAAGAGGAGGAGAATGTCATTTTCCCTTAGAGAACCACATCATATGTGGCTTTTGGCTTCCATCTTCATTTAATTAACAATACGAAAAGGAAACTGCAACGTCAGGAGAAATAGAGAAATGCTCGACGAGCAGCAAATTATTAAGATGTCTTGAAAGGTTACAAAAAAAACTGTTCAAAGAAACATTTCCCGTACTCAAGTCCGCACTTTATTATCACTTTGAGAAAAAAAAGTCCTCTAAATAGGCTAAATTAAGAAAAAAAATATCTTTTTGGAGAAGCGCCGACAGCTCCAGGCATAGAATTCAATTTTTTTTTGCTGAGGTGAGGGACTACAACCAATTCAACCATTTTTTAAGAAGTTTTTTTTTAAAAATAATCAGAAAAAAGTTACGTTTAATGGATAAAAAGCGTAGTCCCTTTTGTCCTTAAGTTTAAAAAAAGTTGCCTTTTTGCTTATCGTCTCACGTCCTTTTCATTACGTCGAAAGTTACAGAAACGTTTCATTACACACTGATTTAATTCCAGTGTTCTGCCCGGCTGCCTCCCACTCTAAAATTATCAGTTTTGGTGCGCTATCAACATCAGTGCAGGACGTGGACTGAGCCTAATAATCAGTTTTAATCTCTTCGTCTCCAGACGGGATCCTCCAATCCTTTTTTATTTCCCTTCGTTCCAAATGGGAAACGATATTATTCTGAGCGATAAAACCGTCCCATTTAAAAGGACTCTAATAATCATTATGATAAGAATAAAGTTCAATTTCTTGTACGCTAATCATTATTGCCGGCAGTTAAAAACACCGGAATTGTGATCTTTTCAAGGGTCCCTTCTCCAGCAATTATCCTACCTTTTTTCAATTGCTGTAATCAAGACAATGCCAGACTGGATTTGGGGCCTATCAGACTTCCCATATTTTCCTTCCTATCTGATTCCATTCAATTGACTGGATTGGAATTTAACTGACAGATCAAAAGTCACAACAGCCTATTTAGCCCTATGAAAATAAAAAAAATGTTGAAGGGAGCTCACATCCGCATCCTATCAATACCATTAAAGAAGTTGATCCTGGCCATCTACAAGAAACAAAAGGGTTACCTCCCTGTCTTAATATAGTCAAGTGCGTAAAATAAATTTTTTTCTTCTAGCTTCTCCATTCCAATCCGACTTGCTGTGACTTGACCACTTTTTTTTATACTCCGCTTCAATAATCTTGTTGATTGTTGGTTTTACTTGAAGTCAAAACCAATCCAGAAGTGTATCTGGCAAAGCTGTATAGCTTTACGGCTTTAGCCACCTTCAGCTCTTTCAAAGACAATTTTTCTTATCTGAGAATGAGAAGTGCGGCTCCAGCAGCATCGCCAGTCATAACAGATACATATAAATTTATTTTTAGAGAGAGCCATAATTCCGGTCTTAAAGTTGGTCTCTGGAACTCAGTCAAGTGAGTTTACATGTCAAACTGATAGCAGCAGCCGTGGAAAAATGGATGAAGTCTTCTGAACAGAGAAAAAAAATAGTGAGCGAGTATGTCTATCTGTGAGTGGTGAGGGGAAATGGGATGATGCACTGCACTTCTACAGTTTTTTATTGCTGGGCAGGCAGAGCGAGAGTGAAGGCATGCACTGACTCCTTTTTCTGGATGCAATGCCATGTTGCGGATGGATGGATAAGAAAAGAAGACAGATGAAGGACCGGGCGGGAGAGGCTGCACTGATGGAAGGATATAAATGATCCTTAGCTCCTAAAAGCATTTCACATCGGAAAGAGCAGACCAGATCCTTTTTCCATTAGAAAATAAAAAAAAGTGAACAAATCCGTTTTATGTATTTATCGAAAGTACCAAAACAAAAAATGTGGATGAGTTTCAACCGCTGAAAGGAGGAACAACGTGTTTCCTTCTATGCTCACTGGCTCAACTCTCATCTTTCTCTTGGCTCTCCCGAGCATGTTAAAAAGGATTTAAAAACTGAGAAGTACATCTTCCTATGCATCTTTCTGCATCCCTACAAAAAAAATCAGGTATAAGCAAACCAAGTCAGGAAAGAGATACTGAGAAGAAAAAAATCCAGCTCCAAAATATTTCCATTTTTTCCATTTCGCTTGCTCTCCTGCTCCACTCATTTAAACAAATTTCTTTGTAAGGAGAAAAAAAAGTATTCTTATCTTATTTTGTTGTTGTTTTCTTGTTGCTCTAACTAAAAGGAGTGAGGAGTTGCAAGTGATAAGTCCTCGTTTTCGTCGATACTCTTCTTGAGTAGTGGAAGTGGAAAGTGGAGTACGCCCTTTTTCTACCTCCACTCATGCCACTATTTACCATTATGGGGAAAATGGAATGGAAGAAAAGACATGTCTTATTTCAGTTATTTCTCTGTGCCGTGGATAACAGAGTATCATTCCTAATGGGAAAGGGGTAATAGTAATAAAGATAGCTGAGATTTTCAAAGAAGAAAATGGGAAGAAGAAAGGAATTTATTTTTGAAGTTTGGTCTTCTTATATGCTCTCTCACAAAAACCGTATTAAAATGTGGAGAGCAGCGTGCACAATGACTTCCAAAACACAATAAAATAAGGAAAAGAAAAGGGTTTTTTGTTTATGTGTACGTCAACAGCTCTACGCAGACAATTCTTTTTTTCAGATGAAAAAAGAAGTTTGCATATATCGGAATTTTCAATCTCGGCTCCACCGCTGATATTTGAAATTCGAATTCAATCAAAATTGTGAGTAGTCAGCAGTCAGCTACGCACGCATTCACTCGGCTAGCAATTAACTCACAATATCCCTCCCAAATAGGTAGACATCCAGGCAGATACGTAATAAAGGACACTGCAATCTTGACTCCAGTCAGTGGTGAGCTGATGCAGAAGAGCTCCTCTGATATTAAAAATACCTCCATTTTTTATTGATAAGGGAAGTTTGGAATCCTTCCTCCTACTTTCATTTCTCCCGTCATCTTCATCGACAGTCCATCTCGCCGCTGCACCACCAAACTCGTCAGTCGTCAATAGCCAAGGTCAATTTCATTAATCGTCCGCCATCATCACCACACCACTAACTATTCTGATACTGCTAAGGACTATTTTTTTAAGCGTAACAGGTTTTCAGTGGAAAAGTATCCATTTTTCTTCATGCTTTAAGGAATCAAGTAAAGGAGCTCAATCTTGACTCCAGTCAGTGGTGAGCTGATGCAGAAGAGCTCCTCTGATATTAAAAATACCTCCATTTTTTATTGATAAGGGAAATTTGGAATCCTTCCTCCTTCTTTCATTTCTCCCGTCATTTTCATCGACCGTCCATCTCGCCGCTGCACCACCAAACTCGTCAGTCGTCAATAGCCAAGGTCAATTTCATTAATCGTCCGCCATCACCACACCACTAACAATTCTGATACTGCTAAGGACTATTTTTTTAAGCGTAACAGGTTTTCAGTGGAAAAGTATCCATTTTTCTTCATGCTTTAAGGAATCAAGTAAAGGAGCTCAGTTTTCCACTGAAAATTATACATTTTCACTTTGATTATACCAATTTATCACGAAGAATAAAAAAAGGCATTTTTATTATGTTTTTTTCAAAATTGAGGCTCCCTAACACATGTGAGAGTGGCTCTGCGAAAAAGACCGGACTGCACGCATATTCATATCCCATTTTGTTGAATGGACATGGAGGATATTATAACCGGAAAAAATTTCACACACACGAAGTAAAATGCATCATTATCTTGATGATACCTTTTTGTTGATTTCGTTATGCAACGGAGAGCTGATGATATAGCCGGTGTATCAGTTTCGTTCATTTCTCATGGAATAAAAATGGAAGGGGTAAGAATTACACGAAGCTTCTGTTTCAACTTGCGTCTCACTCTGACTCTGGCTCTGATTCGAATGCCATTTTACCTGGAATGATGAGAGTCGTGCACCGTCATCGCTTTAATGTTAGCCTTTCTTCTTCGGCTTTTCTAACTTCAAATATTTTTATTCTCCCAATATGGAAATAAAATGGCAGCGCAGCTGTTGACGGCCTACAAGTTGGAAAGGTTTATATAATGATGATTATGGTTTCAGGCTATTTTTAATAAATATAAAAAGTGCGCTTTTCTGACGTTGGGCACGGATAAATTAATTCGTGTTTTTGCAGTATCCCTATTTTTGCAGACAGAGAGTAATATTGAGAGAACGCAGTCAAGCAGTTTGCATAAAATGAATTCGCATTCAACATTTTTACGTTCATATTTTTATGAAGAGATGAAATCCGTTTAGGTATATGTAATGACAAGTAGCAATTTAGCCAAGTCCATTATTTGCACGAACTTTGAGTGTGTGTGATTACCCGACTATCAGTCTCGCTTCGCTCATTTATCGACTATTACACACTTTTTAGGAGCTGCACTGCCACATTTAATTTTTTCACTAATAATAAAAAAATAAAAACGGAACCTGTTGATAGGTTTAGTTGCGCGCTGTTAAAATATTTTAAAATTGTACTTCTCATGTAAATTGTTGTAGATGGTTTAGCAATCAATTGGGCTGCCTTTGTTATTTATAGTTCGGGCGTATTTTGGTTCATGTTGACTGCCTCTAATATACTGGAAATTTTTTTTATTTAATTGTAGATGAATCAAAATTTCCGGACTCCCTACCCGACACCGATCCCTGGGCTTATGACGTCACCTGGTTCCAAATGGAGCCCGAAGACGCCTACATTATTCGAGGGAAACCAGCCACTTTGACATGCAGAGTGGCATCCGCTCTTAAAGTAAGTTTTTTTTTCTGGCTGGTGACGAGAGAATGTTTGTCATGCCGTGTCTCCTTTCTCTTCTTCCTTTTTTTTCTTCTCTTCCGAAATACACATTTTCCCTGTTCCCTACTTCACCCCACATTCTTCTTACCTCTTTGACTTTACCTACTTTCCTCACTCCTTTTTTTCTGTTCTCCATCCCGAAATAAAAATCATGTTGCAGCTATACAGCTTACAACGCAGAGATGATACTATCCTTATCCATCGATCCCAAATATCCCTTTTTTATTTCTTCACACTTCAGCTTTTTTTTCGCTCTTTTTTTGTGATCATGTCCTCGTCTCTACTCCACTTCTTTCTGCCTCCATGAATCTTCCTCCTCCTTGCACATTTTTTCCATGTCGGTCTCCTTTCTGTTGTTTTCTTGCGACAACAGAGAAATATGCTTTGACGATTTTTCTCCCTCAAAGTGAGAGTCACTCACAGGAAGTTTTATTTGTGAAATCGGTTCCTTCTGTACCCACTTTAGAGCCATATCGGACAAAAAAATTTCCCTTTTTCAGTCCTTCCGACTCAGCTCTCCTAGCCTGCTTGGGATGCGTGTTTTGTAACACTGACTCTTTTCGCTTACTTTATATGCCTTTATAGCTGACGCCGCTGCTGATCCTGTCGTGAACGCCACATTTTTGCCCGAAACGTATAAAGAAAGATATGCAAACTGAATATGTATTCTTCTCACAATTTTTTTCTTGTACCCTAGTGGCAGATTTTTTTCCAGTGGGTCTAGCAAAGTATCCATCTTAATCAAAAGGAAGAAAATAGATAGCTGTAAAGTAGTAAAGAAAGCCTTTTTGCTATTATACGAGGGTTACTTATTTGCCACCATTTCCCCTCTCGCTTTGCCATATTTTGCCTAATGGAAGGAAATCTTTTTAGGGAGATGAAAACAAAAAAAGGCGCTTCCATATGAGACGAGAGGAGCTCAGAGTAGACTGAAAAATGGTGCTTTAGTATTTTGGAAAATGGAAGAATATTGTCCTTTTAGATATCATGTCAACAGATTTGTTTTCCTTTTTCTGGAAAAGTGCTCTCCAGTTCTACTCTTGTTTTCGGAATAGAGCTGAAAAAGTTAGATGAAATACTTTTTTTTTTGGAAAATAATGCAAAAAGCCCACAACAAGAGTAGGGAAAACAATGTGAACGGATATGAATATGAATCTAAATTTACATAGCAATATCAATATCACGAGGAGCGAGTTTTCTTGGGACGCTCTTCCAATCCGAGAGCATGTGCTTTATTGCCACTTTACTCCTTTTATGACTTCCCCTCTGACCTGGTTTCCATTTTCATGCTTTTAGCCTTCCCGCCATATAGCTGGCTCCCTGCAAGCTCCAAAGTAATAACGGTAATGAAAGCTCTCAAAACAACAACGAGAAAAATCGAATCACATCCGCCATCCGCTTATTTTTCTCATTTCCAGCCTATTTTGCTTTGCTCATACATATATCCACTAACTAAAAATTATTATGGTGACGCCACGCTCCTCTCTGCTCCTTGTTCCCAGCCTCCTCAGCATTTCCTTTATTTACGGGCTCACTTTTACTATAACTAATCTAATATCTTTGTAATTCCAATTTTTATTCCAGGTTTATTTCAAATGTAACGGTGCGGTAGTTCCTAACAAGAGGCAGACATTTAAGAGCTCAACGCACGAGAACACAGGCGCTCCAATCGTAAGTGGATTTTTTATTATTTTCATATTTAATAGGCATCGGCCTTCCATTAAACTTTGTTATTGGGTAACCTCCACCTCTACCATGATATCAGCGGAATAGATAAAACGCAAAAAAGCCAACTAAAAAAGAAGTTTTTTTCTTTCCTCCTGTAATGAAATGGTCGTGACATGACATCCTCTCCTCCTTCATCATCGCTTATTATACTGCTCCGGAAACTATCAAAAAATATGAAGAGGAGTAAGTCGAGGATTCAGGGCAACGCCAAGTCACAAGTGCGCTATACACCCGCAAACTCCAGCCATTCCGTAAACGGGTCATATACTATACATATCAAAAGATTAGATTTTTAGATTTGATAACTTTTCCTCTCTACTCACAAGTCACTTACTAGTCGGCAAAAAAAACATTTTTCGGAAACTAGTTTCAATCTTATTTTTTTCTAGATGAAAATTGTCTTTTTTGTATACATGCCGACTTACCAGACATATTTTTTTCTGGTTGCATATTACACAATATAATTTTTTTTGCTTGGTGCGGAAAAATATAAAAAAATATTTTTGATGGCAGAATGGAAGATAGAATGAGTGTGGAAAAGTGAGGAAACATGTGTTTCTGCTGGTGTAAAGTGGAATTCATATTATAGGCCCATCATCATCACGGTGGACGTGCTAGTAGCTGAAAAAAAAATCGCTAGTCGCTATCGCCCTTATCATCTTCATCTTCTTTGGTATGAAAACGGGAAAAGACTCATAGTCATAGTCAGTAGTTTTCACTACTACGGCCGTGTTCATCATGACTGGCACGACACACGATTATGTGTTAGTATTATTATGATTATGAAAAAGACGCTGATGGGAAGTGCTAGCAGCTACCAGAAACGAATTCACTACTACGACCGTGTTCATCATGACTGGCACGACACACGATTATGTGTTAGTATTATTATGATTATGAAAAAGACGCTGATGGGAAGTGCTAGCAGCTACCAGAAACGATTTTCTCCTAGAAAAGGAGAAAAAAACGCCATTTCACATTTTCGGAGCATCTTCCCCATTTTGCAATGAGCGGAGAATCTGTTGTCGGCAATGGCACAGCCTCTTTATTCCGTTTCATTGTTGTATTTAAAACGGGGATAGAGAGAGAGAGGAATAAACGGAGTAGCGTGGAGTCTTCGTACGGCGGAGGAATACGAAATGAACTATTTTCCAAGAAAACGTTGAGGAGGAATGATATTGCGTGAAAAGGAAAAAAAAATTGTTTCGTGCGTGTCCAAGACTTGTAGTACATAATGTGCGTGATATCGACACAATTCCCTTTTGGAAATGGCTATGGAAAAAAGAGGTACTCGCGCGGAGTGTCTGGCGACATCACTTCCTCGGTCTATCTGTGGTCTGGAGACCGTCTGGAAGACGAAGGGTGAGAAAGGACGGACTTCATCTTAATTTTTGAAATAATAAAAAAAACTTTTCCCAAATATTAGGAAAATAGCGTGAAAAATCTGAAAAGAGTATGAAAATGATCCATTTGGCGGCACTTTTTTGTGACTAATCATTACCTAGAATATTAGGGAGTTGAGGTTGACACTTTAATAAACTTTTCATTTAAAAAACGCACTCACCAAAAAATAGTCAGCAACGCAGAACTCAGCTCATCTACATATTTTCATTAATATTTCATTAATATAAAGGTAAGCATCCCGACAGGAACACAAAGGATGAAGATGAAGGAGCGAGAAATGAGAAAACTGCGCATTTTGTTTCGTTTTCCACTATAAAAAATTCAGTCTGTGCTCACAGCTCACACCAGTCGCAGTCACAGAGTTAGTAAACCGCATCACTTTTTTTTCCATCCTTCTTTATTTTCGGGCGATCATGACAATGACGGAGAAGATTAGGTATGATTATTATTAAAATACACAGAGCAGCAAGACTTGTCATGAGAGGATGATTTCATTAATATAAAGGTAAGCATCCCGACAGGAACACAAAGGATGAAGATGAAGGAGCGAGAAATGAGAAAACTGCGCATTTTGTTTCGTTTTCCACCATAAAAATGCCGTCTGTGCTCACATCACACCAGTCGCAGTCACAGAGTTAGTAAACCGCATCACACTTTTTTCCATCCTTCTTTATTTTCGGGCGATCATGACAATGACAGAGGAGATTAGGTATGATTATTATTAAAATACACAGAGCAGCAAGACTTGTCATGAGAGGATGACGATATATACCTCTGCAGATGAGAGCGAACGGGTAGAGACTCTTGTTAAAGAGGACTCTGATATTGATGATGACGGAGATATGGTGCGCTGTTTACGAATAGAAAAGTACGATGAAAAGGGATGTCAAGTCGTAATCATAATCATTCCACCTCCTTCTTATTTTTTATGCCACGTCCAAAAACATTTTTTTTCTTGGAGTTGACAACCGACAGGGGGAAAAGATATATTATTATGCGTGGAAGAAGAAAATAAGTTTTTACAGTCTACTTACATTTTTACCAGCACTGTATACCAGACCACTGGAAACTTGTCACTTTGCAACTCGTCAGTCATCATAAACTCATTAAAATATTATACCTTTTTAAGTAGATGCCGAGTTTGCCGTTCCCACCCAAAAAATAAAGTGCATTAGCTCCCATTTGCATTCCCCCACACATCGCATCGCATCGCGTCCAAGGCAAGACTCTAAATTTGAAATGGTTTATGGCATATTGTGCACACTCTCTCTTCTTTTTCGCCTTGTTGATGGGATAAAGGGTGTAAATCCCATTTTTTAGAGGATGTGTTACCCCACCACATGCACACTGTATTCTGTATCGGTGTCTTTTCGACTCCTTTTTAACTTTATTTATTTATTCTGTTTTAGACGGAAGTGCAACTGAATGTCACCCGGGAAGAAGTTCAGGAGCTCCCAGGGTCGGAGAAGTATCGGTGTGAGTGCGTCGCCTGGAATAAGCGGGGTGCCAAGCGAAGTCAGACTGCCATCGTGGAGGTTGCATGTAAGTGACATTTTAACGCGTTCATTCCTCAAATCCCATTTTTACAGTTTTTTACACTGTCGCCCCCGATTCTCTATTTTTCACGGGTGCATTCTACATCTACTTCCCGCTCTCCATCTCCTTTTAAAATTTGTTGAGAATATTTTTTTTTTCGAAAAAATCTTTTATCGCGTTATCAGTTCAAGATAGGCATCCGATAGTGGTGTCTTGAGATAAAAAAAAGAAGGGTGACTGGAAGGAGAGTGAGAGGGGAGCGCAAAAGATAATCTCAAAGTTTGTTCCTGTTTACGGATCCGCATCAACATAAAATCGGTCGGTGAAAGAACCTTGTTTATGCAGACTTTTCATCATTACATTATGCACCCTTACCCTTACTCTCTCACCATCTCTGTCCACATTTTTATCTACTAATAGTGTCTTAGGGTAAAGTGATGTTTGGAAGACATATCTGTGCACTAGGTGCAAAAAATATCAAGATGTTCCGACACTGATTTTGTTAGCAAAATACTTTTTAAAATTTAAAACTTCAAGACTGATGATAGAACAGATATGTTCCTACGTAAACACGAAATTTCTTCCAATTGGAGAGACCAACAGACTGCTGTCACCTATTGAGAAGTAGTAACTTTAACCTTTTAAATTTTCTTTTTTCGACGTTAAAGTTACTAAATTCGGACATGAATAGCAGTCTACCAGACTAATAGTAAGAAGCGTATTTATGTTGCACGCTGTGAAATGTTTAGCACTCGAATCACAATTAATCTCCTGCAAACATTTCGCTAATGCTCAGCGCGAACTGCAAATTGTGCAAAAATATTGGGAGGCAAATATTTTTCTGTAAACAATTAAAGCCACCCAGACTGCCACTTTGCAGTTGGCAGTAGAGAGAAGTGGAAGACATAGAGGAAAATAATTGTTCAAAATTAGGCACAAAATGTAAATAAACGTGCTCTCCTGCCCAGAATACAAATTATGATTATGACGAAGCGGAATAAATTCACGTTAAATTTGCATTTTCATACTTTCCATTATTGCTACACCGAAAAGGAGACAGAGCACAGAGGGCTCATGGTGCATGCTAAAATATAAAAAAATCGCTTCCTTTTTTTACCTCCCTCTCCTCCATTTAAACACAGCACGAAAAAAATATGTCTCTCTAAAACAGTGATAAATGCGTAAGGTGGTCTCCTACCTTGTCCACATTTTTCGAGACAATATTTCATTCCCATCATCATTATCTCCCTCTCCTCTTTCCAACATGCCATTTCGCCATCGGAGACTGTATGCAGTATGAGCTCGCCGTTTACAGCTCACCTGAAAAAACTGCATTTTGGCTGTGGCCCATCACACAGAGCCACACGGCAGTGGTAAGATATCCATTTATGCCAAGCAGGAAAATCCATTTTGTTCACCTTTCCTCATTTTCAGACATATCTGCTTACCCACATATCCCTCGTCTTCTTTATAGGCGTGCTCCTCCCCATTAATAAAAATGTGCGAAAAAGAGTTATCCCAAGAAGGAAAAATTTATTACTTAATATTCCTTCCTGAGGCTGCAACTTATTCAGTAGAGCTCGCCGGTTTTACAGCGTCTCCCGAGCATTCCTGTATTTACCTTTTGGGTGGATGTGGATGTGGCAGCGGAGTCAAGTAAGAAAACTGACTTTGGAGTGACTCAGTTTAGTTCAGCCAGCCTCCATTATTACACTGCATTAGTGGAATTTCACCAGAAGGCTGTTAGTAAAGAAGGAAATAATAATGCAAAAGAGGAGCACAGCTAAACACTGGAAGCTCTAGAGGAAGGGCAATGGCAATACAAAAAGCTTTTTTTATAGAGCCTTGCCCTAAACATTCATTTTCCCCATTGTGCCCGTCCCTGTTTATTGTGTGGCGGTGAAAATAATAATTCTTATTGCGAAATTGTACGTGTCTCATGTATTCTCCTGTCACAATGAAAACCCATTTTCATTTAAAATGAGATTTACACCGGGATACATGCCCCATAGCCCGTTTCCGAAACAGCAACACACCAAAAATACAGAGAAAACTCTGTTTTGTGGTGAAACTCTACACCGGAGTGAAGGTGGATGTGGAATGTGGAGGTGGAGTACCCATACACTCGCCTTTTACAATTTTTCCTCCTTGCCTTATCCGGGCTTTTTTGCTCCTCGCTCACTCCCTTTCCTCCCTCTCCTTTTCGCAGTCACTTTTTTTTCACGGAGAAAAGGCCAACGGCACACCGGCAATAATAACAATAATACGGTTTTACTCTCTATTCGTGCACCTCTTTTTCTTGTACTCCTGCGAAATGTTAAAATCCCGAAAAGTCATAAATATTTTCTGGCTGCTCACTGCTCACTCTGCTCGCCCTCTTCTCCAAGAATAAAACCCTTTTTTAGTCGCTAACTAAAATGAGGGTTTTCTCTCCTATTACACACATAATCCCTTATCATCTTCGTCATCATCCCCACTATTTTCAGCTGAAACCTTCACGTAAAGGAAAATGAAAATGAGTGGAGCATAGTGAGCAGTTGTAAAACCATTTAACCTATCCCCCCTTTTAAAAAAAATGGCATACCTATTTTGTAACTGGTGGAATGTCAGCGACATTTTAAAGAGCCATTTTTATGGCCTCCTTTACAGTTATGAAATTGCACGTCAATCTCACCCAGCCATAAAAAGATACGGGAACATGCATACAATATAATTTTC
>JAHZND010000262.1:0-18190 GCA_027744115.1 Acrocyrtus sp. NNG-2020
ATTTATGCTAAAATATCATTTTCTGAAAGGTATATGCTTGGTCAATTAGTACGCGAATGAGTTAATTTTCGAGAAATTTCTTCACTATGACATGACACGCAGCACGGTTTTTTTTAAATGTTCATTAAAAGGTATTGCGCAGTCCATCTCTCTACGTAAACGATGACCTTCCTACAAACAGAGGTTGCAATTTGCAAGTTTTTTTTAAACTGAGGAGATGTTAGATAGCAAAATGTGAGCTGAAGTTTTTTAACTGAGGCGAAAAAAAGGTAAATTGTGTCAGGGGATTACGGGTACATGTTTTGGATGGGCACCTTCGAATATTTTTTTATATCGATTTTGGGGAAACTAGCTTGTTCAGATATAGCCAACAGCTTCGTTGACACTTTCACTAGTGGCATATGAATTTATTTATTGATGGAATTTCCGAGTTCCAGCCAATCCTCTATTCTGTAAATTGGACAGAGTCCCAATTTATTTTGGACTGCTCCGCTCGCTCGTGCCTGTAAAAGCAAGCCCATTACTATTATTGGCTCCGTTAATTTTGCATGCAGACAAGCTCCTTATCAGATCTCCTTTTTTTATAGGGCAGACTATATCAGGGAGAAAAGGGTCAGTTGGGAAAGGGGAGAGGGAGGCTGTTGTGTTGTGTTTTTTTACACTTCCCGATAAAATATTTACTAGGACGAACCCCAGAAATTTGTAATTCCACCACGCGCCAAGGTCAGATATATTATGGTCACGTAAAATTACCTCTCTCCTCTCCTACAAAAACCCAAGCATTACATATTTTGCGCAGAAAAAAATAACCAATTCGTAAAAAAAAATTTGCACAACACAAAGTTTCATCATTTTGTATGAGAGCGCACTATAAAAATTTGCAGTGAGCATAAGCACATGTGTGTAATTGGGTGGCGTAACGGTATAAAAAAAGGTTTGTAAATGTTTTGCTTTCACACTGGCCAAAAATAGTTAAATCCTTATTCGACCCGTGTAGTAGTAGCGACTAGCGAGTGGAGATAAAATTCGCACAAAAATTGCTCATTTGTACTAGTGAAGTGAGCAGAATAAAAAAATATATATTGGGAGGAAGTGGCTCTAAATTTTAAAGTGTTTTTCAGTGTTGCTCTTCACACTAAGCCCACACGTACTGCGGTAGGTGGTGGGCACGCCGAAGAGAGGAAGAGTGCTTTCTTAGGGAAAATTCACTAAAAATATTAAATTTATGCAATAACAGACTTAACAGCTTTTTCAAGAGTGCTTATATAAAAAAATACATTTTTCTTGGAAAGAGTCCGAATATGAAAGTGCTTCCCGAACTGGAATGAACTTACATAAACTCCGCAGTGTAAATAAATAAAGTGTTACAGATAACAAAAAAGATTATTTAATGTTGTACTTAAATAATTTTGATATCGCAACTTTTGTCTGAAAAATATCAGATTTGGCAGTCCAAGCTGGATTGTGATTACATCAGCAAAAGGCATTTTATTAGTGTGTGGTATGCTGCGTGTCTCTTCTTTGTTCACCCTTCTTGTTTTGGCTTCCTTCTAATTTTGACATGACGCAAAAAAAGGATTTTTATCGATATGAGGAGCTGATGCTGATGTGACAGCTCAATAGGCCAAGTATTTTGGATTGTAACTTGGAAGGATACACGGTATGTGGCATGAAGCTCTTTTCTGGGAGATTGGGCGATGGGCTTATCAAGCAAACAAAACATTTAAACGTTTTTTTATTCGGTTTATGAGTATGACTTGATGTGAGCTGTTAACTGTTACAAAAATATAATAATTTGTCACTGTCCATGTTTTTTTTAACAAGGCTGCTTCTTGTTTTTCATATCCAAAAACGGAACACGTAATCATTATATTTAGAAGAATGCGCGAGATAAAACTGGAAATAACCTTTTTTTGTCAACAACCCTGGACAAAGCTGGATTAGACTGGATTTGACGCACGTAGCAGGGCATTTTTTATATATTGAATGAGTGTGATACTGGTGGACTATCACCTCATTAAAAGAGATAGATAGTTAACAAGCTAACCCTTCCATCTTTTTATATATAGCCCAATTTTTGGACTGCAGCCATGTTAAAATAAATTTCAGATAAAATATTTTAAAGCTGAACATTCCAATCTCAGTCACCAGTTCAAAAGTATTTTGCTTTGGCAAGGGCACGCTCCTTTCTTATCGATGTCAATTAGCACAGATAAAGGCACTCAGTTGCTGTTAGCGTGGTAAGCGGGCGATACATACGCTCTCCTCTACAGATAGGACAGAGGACACGATATTTTATTACTAAGTTTTTTACCTAAGTGAGATTAGCGAAGTGGCTTCAGCTTGTCTGGCTGTTATGATGATGTAAAAAATGTAGAATGGGCTTGTAGACTGGTACTCCGTACTATATAATGATGTAGGCTGCCCTCCCACATACAAAAATTTTGATAGGAGCTATCTAAGCACACATTCTTTGCAAAAAAAATTATTTGCGAAATTCCACATCTCTCCCAATCCCATTCATGCCAACTGGAATTAGTCGATGTTATAGAAATGGCTGATATCATATCGCACTTAAGTGGCATCATCATCATGTACCATGTTATATAAAAACAGTTAGGCAATTCGCAATTTTATTTTTGGCAAGGAAAGGGAAACTAAAACATGAATTTGTAATTTGGGCTTGTACTCGTGCAGCATGTCAATCTAGCCGTGACATGAGAAGCCAATTTTTTAATTGTGTTTTGCAAACCCCGAAAAAAATATGACATGCTCTCCATTTTCGCAATGGGTGGAAAGAAGCACACGGACTGGTATTTTTTATTATTTGCCTGGCGCTTGTAAACAAAGCTAAAAAGGCAGTTTTTGGTTTGCATACGCAACGTGCTATAAATACAGCATCCAATCGGCTCCCCAGAAAAGCAACCAATTTCTAGCTTGAATTGGATTTGGATTGCTATATTTGCGAAAGGACAAAAAAAAATAATATTGCGAAAAACAGCAAATCATTCTTATTATGCGATAGAAGAGCCCACACAGCTATCATCTCCTGCGATGATGCCTTTTTACGCCTTTTGAAGCCGCACTCACAATGCCACTGCATGAATAGAATAAACTAGCTCGAGCCAGAATTTTCCCTGCAATTCCAGTTTTTCTCACAAGTCTCGACTCTCGACGTAGTAATAATGATGGCTCATATAAAAAAAGAAGAAAATTTTGTTGTCCTCATCCTTTTTACATAGGCACACTACTAGCCAAAAAAGCAGTAGTCTGTAGTCTGCCCTGTAAAAAACCAAATTATTTTTACCTACATCGCTTCTTTTTGCTTCCGATCACCCATCAACATTTAACGTTTTAACCCATTCCATTGAGAAGAATAGCTAAAAAAAATTAACAGGAGTAGACATGACATATCTTCCCAGCATTCCGATACTCTTTATTTGGTCATTCTACAGCAAAGAGCTAAGTTTTTTTTTGCGGAGCAGCAGCTTCAGCCCCAATAATACAGACAGTCAGCTATCCATTTCATTTCCCATCTCACTCAACCCTTTTTAGATGTATTTTTGTTGCTGGCTACCCACACACTTTACGACTTGTTCCTTTCCATCCTTTCCCATCTTATTAACTCGCTCTTCTGAAGTTCTTACGAGAAGACCTAAGTAAAAAAATTTGTATGTCTGTGAAGAAAAATAAGACATTTTACCATTAAGCATTGCGCTACTGCAGAAAAAAAATGCTGAGAAGTTGAGAACTGGTAAGGAGCAGATTTTAGTGCTGGGCATGTAAGAGGAGAACATTTTTTACGTGAGATAGAAAGGGAATTATAAATCAGAGCAGTTCATTACAGAGCTGAGAGCACATTTTCTCGTATAAATGTGTATGAAGTAGAAAAAAATAGATTTTGGGAGTAATGTGCTTATATTACGTCTGCGAGTTTATCGAGAAACTGTAAAGAAAATAAAAAATATTCACTGATCACTTCTGCTTCCAACAGGATAGAGACGGTTTGAGTGGAAAAAAAATGAGTGATAATTAAAAAAAAGGATTGTTGAAAAGATGAAAACAAGAGAGAAAAAAACAACATTAGGGAGAGGGCTATTATAATTTAATCGCAATCAGTAATTATGTGGCTGGAGCTGGAGCTGGAGAGGTGGATTTTACAAGAAAAATCTGAGCGAGATTAAGAAACGAGTTGGGGTTAATAAATGTTGCGAGTGGAAAAAAAGTAAGTTCTCCAAGCACGTATCTCCTACATACAATTTTGCCTTATCTGCTAATTGTGTGCTGAGAAAAAAAATGTGATAAGGATAAGGAGAGAGAGAGAGTAATATCCAGGCTGGAAAATT
Source organism: Acrocyrtus sp. NNG-2020 (assembly GCA_027744115.1). Lineage (NCBI taxonomy): Eukaryota > Metazoa > Arthropoda > Collembola > Entomobryomorpha > Entomobryidae > Acrocyrtus > Acrocyrtus sp. NNG-2020. The sequence goes on from JAHZND010000262.1 coordinate 4,347, forward strand.
TTTATCTTGGAGTATCCCAATTCATAAAAAAGAATTGGTGCAATGTATGGAAAAGCTGGAGAGAAGGAGGGACTCCTAATTTTAAATGAGAGGTGTTTGCTCATGGAAAATTTTTTTCGAACTGTGAAAAAGATTAAAACACTTGACGGCCTTTTTTTAGTGGAATGTCAGAGAAAAAAATTATTGTTTGACAAACACATTTTTTTAAAAATAAGGTTTCCAGCTCTAACTGACTTTAACTTGACAAATTAACAAGCTGGAACTGATAGAATTTTTTTAATGATAAAAGTTTAGTCGTTTTGCAATTAGCAATGGAGGTGATAGGGGCACACAATTTTTTTATTTAAAATGTGGCCATTTACCATTTTCATTATGTCACTGCTACTGGTTGAGTGAGGGGGCTCTTGCCTGCTGATAAGATGAAAAGACTTCTTTTTTCTGGAGCAGTGCCGAGGGCAAGCTGCTGCTAGGCTGAGATTTTAACTGGTGAGGAGGAGCGATGAGGGAGGTGTGTTGTTAGCAACATCGCTCCGCGCTAAATTATTGCTAAATAGAGGAGCATTTTAGTGTAAGAGGAATTAGCCTTTTTCCCACTCGTGGAAAATATGGACGGGGCTGAGAACAAACTTGTTTCTTGCTGCAAAATGGCTCAGTTAGCTAAATGCTGAAAATTGCTCTAGAGTTGGTGCCATTGGTCCGAGAAACGTGTCAGATGATAGGCTAAAAGAAAGATCGTCATTTGATCGTGGCCAGCTCATTACTGAATTGGAGGGCGAGAAATGAGGATGCACTTTAATAAGTTTTGTAGAAAAGTGGAAGTTAATTAGTAAATATCTAGCAAATAGGAAATTAATAGAAAAATGGATCTTCCGATTTTACAGGAAAGCAGGAGAGCGTTATTTGGGAATTACTTCGATGTTGGGAGTAGACAAGAGACCAGAATAATAAGATTGAGTGCAACTTCCGGGAATAAATTTGGAAGATGTGTTGTGCAGGAACCTGTAACAGAGTGTGTAATGTGAGGACCCGGAGGGAGAAGCAGAACCTGAAGAAAGCTATGCAAACTAGGGAGAATTACTGCAATTGTAACTGTTTTTGCGGAAGTGATAAATGGATTATTTGTTGTGGTGAACAGTTAGCGAGACAATAGGATATTTAGATTAATTGTTTACTGTATACATAATTGTTGTTAACTTGTGACAATGATGAATCTGACTATTTCTCATCCCATCCCAACTTTTGGGGATGCGTTCACTATCACTTGCTATGTGTGTGGGATGCCGTCGTCGAAGGAGTGGGCGCAAAAGGCGCGGAGTCGCCCTTGCACTCCGATGAAACCTTACTTCCCCTTCCTACTACAGTTAACGCCGCTGGGAGGTGCAGTCCTCAGAGAGGATGGAAGTACTTATCTTTGTGCGTTCTGCCATGGCTCACTGGAGGCGCAGTGGAATGTTTATGAAAGTCAGCAGGTGGTACCACCGCCAAATCGGAAGTACAACATTCAGAAATTCATTTGTGCTGTTTGTGGAGTGGAAACGTACCGGAAGCGGATTAGAGCGCTACCTTTCCAGGTAATGAGTTGCTTAAGATCAAATCGATTTATGAAATTTAGGAATTTTTAAAAAATTGGTGGTATTCTTCTTTATAAAGGAATTCCCATTTCTGGAGAAGCAGCGACAGGCGGGGAGCATCACGTTAGGGAATAATCCGCTTGCAGTTGTGTGCTTGGATTGCTCGGAAACGCTGTGGGCGCAAAGTGCAGAGTATGATAGGTGGGGACTTCCCGTGCACAAGCGGCACTTCAACTGGATGGCGAGACCGCCTCCACCAGAGGACAGTGTTGAGGCTACTGTTGCACGACTTCCATCTGGCGAGACACAGCTACCAAGATGTCCCCCTATTGAACCAACATTGACACCAAAAGCGCATGAGAATCCAGCGTTAAAGGTGACGGAGCCGCCAGTGTCAAAGGTTAGAGGAAAAGGAAAGTCAGAAAGTCCTAAGTTGGACAGCTCTTCTCCAATACCGCACAGTTCAAGGAAGACGTCAATGACCTCAATCACACCTCCGAGCATTGATATGATAACCGGATTTCACAGTCAACAGCCTCCAGTTGTCACAGTGGCTCCAATGTCATCCCATTCAACTGTCCTCAGTATCCGAAAGGTAAGGAATTTCGCATTTTTTGGCGGTTCAGACAAAAAATTACTTGGATATTTTTTGACGACCTTTAACCGTCTCGCTTCATTTATCAAAATTTAGGACTCTTTGGGGATACCGCCTGGCTTAATTCCCACACATGCAGGATCCGGTGCTCCAGGAATATATCCGCAGCCACCGACCGCTGTGTATCCACCAGCAGCGCAGTATGCTCCTTACGTGTGGAGCAGTGGTCCAGCTCGGGACGCCAGCCAAAGGGCTATGGAGGCTTATCCTTATGGAGGGCCTGAGGGAATGCATGGTCCTCCAGGAGTTTGGCCTTGGCTACCACAGCCTTCCCCGGAACTGCTGCGGTACCAGTCTTATGTTTCCAGCTTGCAGTCCCGAGCGTAAGTTCTTTTTCTTGGAAAGTTGTAAAACGGGCTACCCTTCAAATAAGATGTAACTTGAATTGTTTCTTACATTTAAGCAGGCACGGTGACCCAACGTCAAGAAGTCCAACGCATAATCCGACAGTGTCGTCTCCATCCATTCAGCCGTACACTTCTGGCAGCTCACCATCCAGAGTGGCTTCATCTTCAAGCGCGTCTCGAAGTAGTGACGTGCAACAGAGGTCAACAGATGGAGTAAAGTTAACTAGACCTTCGGGAGGCTCTAGTAGCTCAGAAGATCTGAGCTATCTGACTAAGGAACTGCAAGATCTAAAACAGCAGGGTAAACGATCTCCAAAAAGTCCTTCTCGTGTAGTGGACGTCCTTCCCAGTGTCCAGAAGGCGTATCCAACGCATCCAAAAAAGATTTCTAAGGACCACTCCTCCTCAGCAAGTCAGGTAGCCACGTTACGGGCTAGTGGAGGCAGTGGCAGCTCCCAACAAGCGGAAAAGCTATCCGTCATACCGGAAGTTGAGAGCGCCGAGGAGAGAGTTGTTCGGCGGGAGTGTCACATTCCGAAGAAGCGAAATTGGCAAGTGTTCATGAAAGAAAGTCAGGCAGCTACTGTTTCTGAGAATCCGTCCAGAACGGCGGAAGATGTCCCTCACCCAAAAAAGAAAAAGTCTTCAGTTTCAGCACCTGAAAATGCGGAACTCTCAACGTTCACAGCCCATGACTCTTGCGTGGGGCTCTCAAAAGATGACAGTGCAGTCGGTATCGGGAGCAAATCTCCGAAATATGGGAGAAGTGGAAGTGGCAGTCCCGGAAATGTGACGGAATCTCGGTCCCGCTCCACAGACTCGGCAATAGATTTAACAGTGAGTGGCGTTCCACTCGCTTCAAAACATAGTTTGAAGGGTGCTGGTGCTAAGTTTCGAATAGAGTATTTGTGTCAAAGTGAATCCCACAAGCAGAGTGATGAAGATAACATAATGTCGGGAGATGACACTGCAAGTCGCAGCTCGGTCATAAAGTGTGTCCCCAAGGTGCCTGCCGTAGCGCCCATGGACACATCTTGTCCTGAATCTTCGCAGGATGACGAATTAAAACTGTCCGTGTCCGAATCTCCGTCTGTTGCCAGCGAGGAGAATAAGCTGAGTAAAGGAGTGGCGTCACCTTCGGCTCAATCAGCAGCTGCGCGAGAGATTGAGGGGGAAGTGGGGATGGGAGATGACTTGGCAGTGAAAGATAGGAAAAGTGATGGGGAGGAGGGGCTAGGGGAAGGTGAGAGCCTCGATCAGGCCAGTAAAATGAATACAGATGATGATGATATTAGTAAAAGCGAGAATTCGGACTTACAAAATGTTGAACAGTTTATAAAAGAGACTGTGACGGAACTTGTGAACCGACAGAAGGAGAAAGTGGAGCGGAAACGCGTCTCCACTGAAAAGCAAAAGGAGTTTCTCCAGGAGCTAGGCTTGATCACACCATTAGAAAAAACTGGTAAGAGATTAATTTCTAAAAACTTGATAATGCCGACTGGAAAAAGGAAAACGATATAAAAATTTTTACGGTTATTTCTCCAGAAATTGAGATAAAGTCGGTGGTTAGTCGTCACGAAAGGAAAACCTTACCCCCTCTGCAACTTCGACCTGGCAGTAGCTTGGGAAGAAAAATTGATAAGGAGCTGAAGGAAATGCTGCTGAAAGTTTCCATTGAGGATCCCACTCTATTCGAGGGAAAGCCGGAGTTGGAAAAAAGCGATTTTATGGCTGAGCTGGGAATGAAAACTGCGGAGAAATCTGACAAGACAAGTATGCAGTTTTTTTCTGCAATATTGCAAAAATAATTATAATTACTTTTGAATTTTTGTTTGTAATAATTTTTGTGTGTATTATTTTATAGAGCGAGAAATTAAATGGAGAGTGATATTAATGGAGCGAATGCGACGGGAGTTACGGGATGCCGCCGCTCGGGGCATAAAGCACGAGTGGGAGAAATCAGAAATACTCAAAAAGTTCGCGAGCTGAAAGTTTCCATTGAGGATCCCACTCTATTCGAGGGAAAGCCGGAGTTGGAAAAAAGCGATTTTATGGCTGAGCTGGGAATGAAAACTGCGGAGAAATCTGATAAGACAAGTATGCGAGTTTTTTTTTTGCAATATTGATAGAGCGAGAAATTAAGTGGAGAGTGATATTAATGGAGCGAATGCGACGGGAGTTACGGGATGCCGCCGCTCGGGGCATAAAGCACGAGTGGGAGAAATCAGAAATACTCAAAAAGTTTGCGCACTGCGACCTCGACTCCTTCTTCAGCTCGATGAGCTACGCAGCCCTATTCTCATCCGATGAGGATCTGAACCAGGAGGAGAAGGAGGAGGCGTCCAACCCAACAGCAGACAACGCCCCTGACACTTCCGCCACCGCGGCCAGTGGAATATGCATCAACTATCCCAAGTACATCCCCAGCTACGCAGTTAAATCTGAAGGAGAAGAAAGAAATTAAATGGAGAGTGATATTAATGGAGCGAATGCGACGGGAGTTACGGGATGCCGCCGCTCGGGGCATAAAGCACGAGTGGGAGAAATCAGAAATACTCAAAAAGTTCGCGCACTGCGACCTCGACTCCTTTTTCAGCTCGATGAGCTACTCAGCCCTATTCCCATCCGATGAGGATCTGAACCAGGAGGAGAAGAAGGAGGAGGTGGCCTCCAAACCGACAGCAGACAACTCCACTGACACTTCCGCCACCGCGGCCAGTGGAATATGCATCAACTATCCCAAGTACATCCCCAGCTACGCAGTTAAATCTGAAGGAGAAGAATTAGGTGAGTAATAATAAGAGAAGAAAGCGGGTCATAGTCCAGCGCAAATTTACTTTTCTGACGTCTGCATATTTTGCAATATAGACTAATAATTATTTTTTGCAATATGAGATAATGTGCTGCTGTAAACAGTTGTAAATTATGTTTTTTAACCTTTGATATTTATTTCCTTGCAGAGAGTACAAAGTCTGGCGGTGGTGAGCCAGCAGATGCACCCGAATCTGGATCCAGCCAGTCTTACGCCGAGCCAATCCTGAAAATTCCGGTACTCCCTTCGTCGTCAGCTCGTCTACAGAGTGAGCTAGCTGCTGCAGCCACATTAGCAGCTACTGATGACGAGTCTGGAACGAAAGAAAATGATTCCAGTCAAAGTGCAATGGAAGCACCTGCAAATGAAGCCAGCTTATCTCCGGAATGTGCTCCAACTCCCACTCCCGCTCGGCTTGATAACTTAATCGAGAGCTCTACACTGAACTGGCAACGTGAGTTTTGGAAAATAAATCGAATTTTCGCACAATTATTTTGCAATTTGCATTGAGGATGTTTTTTAATAATGATTATTTTTCCTTTTATAGAAATGAAGCAAGGCATTGACGAAATTCTGGAAAGTTTGGAAAGTTCCAAAGAGGAAATTCCTCAGGAAGAGAAAACTAGTCAGTTGGAAAAAATTCAGAAGCATCTCAAATCCCAGAAACGAAAGAAAATGATTCCAGTCAAAGTGCAATGGAAGCACCTGCAAATGAAGCCAGCTTATCTCCGGAATGCGCTCCAACTCCCACTCCCGTTCGGCTTGATAACTTAATCGAGAGCTCTACACTGAACTGGCAACGTGAGTTTTGGAAAATAAATTTTCGCAAATTTTCTAGTTTTCGCACTGTTTTGCAATTTGTATGGAGGATGTTTTTTTAACAATGGTTAATTTTACTCTTTTATAGAAATGAAGCAAGGCATTGACGAAATTTTGGAAAGTTTGGAAAGTTCCAAAGAGGAAATTCCTCAGGAAGAGAAAACTAGTCAGTTGGAAAAAATTCAGAAGCATCTCAAGTCCCAGTTAGGTGACATCAAGGAGATGGAAAAGCGGCTCCGCCTCACTGGAAAAAGTATTTTGAGTGCTTCTCGCAAGCGCAGCACTAGTCATAATCAGAAGTAGTCTGGATAAGAAAAGTCTTCAGCTGAAATATCTTCTTTTTATGGTGCTCGTTAACGATGAAAAGTCAAAGCCAAATGGCAGCAAAACACTTTACTCCTCTTCTAACTTATTTTTTCACGCGATCGATAAGATAAAAAAAAAGAGTTTATCGCTAGAAAAGGGGGCATTCGCTACCACCCTAAAAACACTGTAAAAAGGTCAGAATTGCAGTTTGTTCGGTCACATTATCGTGAACGTGATCATGCCATGCCAAAGAGAAAAAAGCTAATTTATCTGCGACTCAAATTTGCTCTTATTTGATATTCAGTAGGCGAGAAAACAGGATTTTTTCAGTATTTGGTGAAAGGATGTGAGTGGGAGGGTGGAGGGTGCTGGATTTTCTCCGTCGAGTGCTTCGTCGTCGTCACAAAGTGAAGCACTTAAATCTTTCTCTACGCCCGTAGTAAACGAAATATTTAAAAGTTAAATACATTTTTAGAGTCAGAAGTGCAGTCAAATTTAACTCACAATTAATTAACCGAAAGTAGTAAACTCATAACGCGGACATTTCCCAGAAGGTATTTACTGTTTACGAAAAAAAAGTCGAGAGGGAAAGTGGGGGGGAAAAGCAAGTTTTTCGGGATTTTATTTTTTCAGGAAAGATTAAAAATAATATTTAACGCAAGAGGCTAAAAAGAAATCGTCGTTATTAGATAATTAGATACAACTTTAGAAAAAATGAAGCAGGAAGTGCTCCCGTAGTTAATTATTATTCTCATTCTCACAATTTAATTGCTCTACGAAGCTTTAAATATCGAAGGATTTAAATAAACTTAAGTAAAAAGTGGGTAATTAGAGAGAATGATGACATCGAAAACTAATTTAATTTAGAAATTTGGATAGACTTATGAAACGTACCTATTTTAAATTATTGCGCAAAATATAAATAACACAGCTCAAGGAATTCTTACCTTTTAAGTTAATTAAACTTTATTTAATTTATATTATCTTGATGATGTTCAGATGGCCAGCAGTTTAGTAATAATTAAGTTATTTTTTGCGTATTTATAGTAAGAAGGGGGAAATTATGTGTTCCGGTTTTTTTTCTCGTTCCAGAGTCAGTAAAAAAATTAGTTTCACACTAATTTTAATTGTTATCCTTTTCCTACTTGATATTGAACCCATTTTTAGTTTGCGATTTGTGCTAACTTTATTTAAAATAATCGTTTATACTTATCCAGTTGTTATCACATATTTTCGTAAAAAACCAAGCGAGAAAGCTTTAAAATATTTAATAAACAGTTTTCGAGGAGTTAACTAAAGTTATTTAAAAATCTGCTTATTGACATAAACATTTGTGGCCCTTTCCATTTCTATTGAGTACAGGTGTCCGAACTGACGATAAGATTTGTCCTTTGGAATTGCCAATTTTCGCTTTTCTGTAATAAGCATATAGGCACTGCATCCATTTCTCAAAATATTTTTTTCTAACGAGCGGCTAATTAGTGATTAGTGATCAGGATTGCGCCAGGCACAAGGTTCGTTGGACTAATGATTACTGTTTACTGCAAATTGGAAGAGAGTCCTTTACGAATTTTTACGTCGGCAGCGACTGCGACCTTGGAATAAAGTCAAAGTCAACTTTTTTTGGTAAGTGAGCTAATAATGACATGCGTCCAATCATACTGACAAACAGGAGAGCATGCAATAAAGGACGTGAAGAGTGAAGATGAAGGCTGCTGCTGCTTCTTTTGCAGTTTTGCACAGCAACAAAAACGATCCCTACGAAATTATCATTTCACGTAATTCGAGAATTATTGAGAAGAAAAACGTGCACAGATACAAGATCGAAGATACAATGCACGCATGGCCACTCAGCACATGCTCATGAAGGATAACAACTAAAAACCGCATGGATTACAATAGTAGGGGCAATAATAGCAAATTTGCCAGTATTCATTTTTGGTAAATTTGTAGGCAATCAAAAATAATGTTTTTGGGGAATTATGCTGTGTCTTATGGACTAGAGATGCGTGACGGTTATCATTTCAATTCTGGTTCTGATCATTTAAATTTAGCGGCATTTTAAAATAAAAATTAAATTGCAATAGCTGTTTAAATCGTTTAAAGAATTAACGTCGGAAAACGGGGGCCGGGATCTAAACATGATTTTGTATATTGCAATTTGCAATAATGTGCATGTTGCTGGCTCCACAAGCTTATCATGACTTATCTCGAACACGAAATGGACTTTGTACTCTAACTTTTAAATTGGGAATTGAAAGACATGGACCATGATCAACTTGTTGCTTTCCGAAGCATTCACGCTGGCTTTTTTTCACGTTCTGAAAATTGTTGAAGGAACTGAAGCTCTATAGTTTGGGCAAGGTGAAGGTCGTCCGAAAAAGCAAAGTCACAAAGTCACGTAACCGGCTTTAGCCTATAAATATACGTACAGGTTTTTTTGCTTATAGATCCCTGGCGAATTAGAAAAACCAGTCGGGATGCCGAATATTTTTTAAAACAATTCGCAATTCGCAACCACGTTTTTCTCCTTACATAATAATTTTTAGGGGAATACATGCGATTAGTTAGCCATGCATGCACGCGATTCTTTTTCCATCCTTTTACTTTTCGGTGCGGTATGAGGATAAGAATGTTGCGAGCAAAACCAAAAATAGACTCAACCCAGTTTACAATTTTATTGACGCCCTTTGTACTTTCACTGCTTGTGCTTATTCATCTCCTCAAGAACTCGCTGACAGATTAAGTTCATCACTTAGGTAAATAAACGTCAGATTTTGGCTTCTCGGAACTCGGCAACTAACCCAATTAAAAGTGGAAGTTTCACATCACCCCAATTTCTTCTGACAACGGCCATTCTGATCGATACATTTTTGTTGCGTAATTTGACTCACGGGAAGTAGCTGCGACTTGTGACATTTGACCTTAGACGTAGCCTGCTTGTAGCAATCCGTCTTCTTCTAGATGTCCGCTATGTTTTACGAAAGAGCAAAAATGGGGTGAGTCGCAGAAAAAATAGCATTCGATATTTCCTGCTCGCATGCCGACGTTTTGTTCACGGAAGAGAAGTAATCCAGTTCACATTTTGTCATTGCCAGAAATCACCTGCCATTATTTATTACCTTCAGCGCATACATTATTGGAAATGATTGGTCTGTAAAAAGTACATTTTTTTCTATTGCATATTACGCGAAAGCTACCTTATTATGTAATACGCTGAAATTCAATCAAGCTGAAAGCGATTATGCGACCGTCAGCAGTCCAGTGTCCAGTTGTTTGCTTACCGGTTTAGGGATTATGTACTTTCCAGAGCACCCTTATAAAACTGCTCCTTTTTCTATAGTGAATGAAAAATTGTCCGGTAGGAAGTTTATCGGTGCAAAATGGCGGGTTTTGTTTTCCTAAGATAAGATCAGAAAAACAATTTCTGGTGCGTGGGTATATAAATTCCGTCTTTTCTCTCGAAGAGCTACTTCCGTTAATGGTAGAGCCTATACAACCGGAAGTAAACAAGTCCGTTTTTACGTAGACATTTAATGAAGACACAAAATACCAGCTCGTTTAGCCCATTCAAACTAAACTCGGCTATCTCGAGTGGCTCGCCTGGAACGAGAATGTATTTTTGCTTTGTAGTTTCCAGTACAAAAAGCTGCTTTTTCCAGGACGCTTTTGCCTTTGTTATTTGTGCTCTTCGGTCATCAACCGTTTCCCCAAGTTTTTTATTATGTTTACTTTTTCAGCAGAATACATAAAGTTTTTGCCCCGTTTGGCTACTGGACTTTCCCGTAGGAAAAATAAACTGACAAGAAAATTGCGTGAAAAATTAGACTAGCATAAAAAAAATATATTTATTTTTTCTTTCCTCTAAAATGTCCGCCATAAATTAACGAACATTTTTTTTGCGATGCTATTACCTAATGAGCTGTTTTTATCAGCACTGTGCTAGCCTTGCTCATCTTCCCAAAAATAATTGGTGCAAAGTGGAAAAGTTAAGAACGGTTCTTGCGGTTTTTCTTTCAAGGAAGAAAACTGGAATTTACGTCTAGTCACTGAAAAACAAGGCTGCGCTTAAATTTTTGTCACAGACAGCACTACAGACTGAAACTTTTTGTAAGCTTTACTCTATATGCTAATTAATAATAAATTTGTGTTTGCGAGCAAAAAAACCGCTGTAAAATTGCAATTTGGCGAGAGTGTATTTACAAGAGAGACTGCTACAATTATTTTTTCATAAGGAGAACGTACAGCCTGTAATGCAGTTTTTGCAAGAGCTGAGACCTGTCGTAACATCCTCCGGCCTGCGGATGTGCTAATCAAGGAAAAATACATTTTTTTCACGATAATGCCTAAAAACAGCACTGCCGTTTGCGATACCAGAGTAGTTTTTTCTTAACGTTGCATTGCATATATTGCATATAGCTTCAATTACACTGAATAATATATTTTCAGGTGCTTGCACACTTTATCTTGGATTGCCTTCTTACATTATTCCCATTTAGGATAGAGCAAAATTACAAAAAAATATATAATTTAGCCATATTGCAGAATAAATCTTTTAAGTAAGCGTGTAAGTCAGTTTTAGGCATCGCCAAATTAAATAATTAGTGAGATGGAAAGTGCCTAAGAGATCAAAGCGTGTTTATTACGCGTGTATTTAGAGCGTTGCAAAATATAGTAATGAAGAGGAACATGAGCTGAAAAGGTCCCTCTGAATAAAAATATCTCTGCTCTTCAGTTCACTTATAGCAAACTCTGCAAAAAACAATAGCCAAAAAGGGCCTACTCATCAAATTTACTCACAATCATCAGCAAACAAAAAGAAGTGCTACACATTTACACAAAACGCCATATAAAAACTCACAATTTTTATCAGGCCAAAAGCACGCATACTAATCTTGACTGAAAAAAAGATATTCTTTTCGCACACCCAGCACCATATCCAACATCGAACAACTGCTCAGCAGAGAAACTGTAGTAAAACCCCTTTTTTATATTGAAATAATATGCAATAATTTTACCACTTGCTCTTCATTTCATCGTTTGATGCCATATTTATTGAGTGTACAGAACAAAGTTTTTTATACGACAAAAAATCCTTTTGAGCTTTTGGCTTTTCTATTTGCTGTTGCTTGTTGTGAGCAGTGGCTTACATATCATTTTTTGGTTGTCTTATAGAGAAAAATAGCGACTTTTTTAGCCTTTACAAGAGAGGACTACTCACGAAACGAAAAATTCTCGCTGTAATATTGCACACATTATTGGTGTGTGTGTGTGTGTGTGATGTACGGACGGATGTTGGATGTACGGCGATTATACGATGTACGAGTACGAGTGCTATCGAATTCGACCTCTTCTCGTTCTCTTCCCATTTGCATTGTGTTTTTCCACTAAGCAACACGAGCACGACCACAGTAGCTGCCACGCTTGCGATTAGCGACTTAAAAAAAAGAAGTTCTATTCTTCCTCCAAACACCTATAGCACTTGCGAGAAAAATATTTTGTATTAATATAGCGAGAGGACATGTACATTTTGGTATTGTATAGAGAAAATTAAGCATATTTTTGTTGTAGGTGAGACGGAGAAAAAATTTTGACTTGAGCACATCAGTTCCGAAGAGGAAGGCGAGCGAGCACATCACTACCGACTAACTCTGCAGAAAAAAAATTATTTATTCAGTTGTTCCGTTGGCAAAAAAGATTTTTCTGTCAGCAGTCATCATTAAAGTATCCGGTGATTATAGGGAAAATTGCATTGTTTGGGTAGAGTGGGAGTTGTGCTAAAAATTTATTTAGGAAAAATTGCTTTCCTGGAAGGAAGGTTGAAGTGAGTGGGAAAAAAAGTTGCTTGCTCAGCGAAATTTATTTTTTGCTGCAACACTTGTTAGCTATTGAAGTGCCCAGTAATCTCTTGTCAGCAGTCTTATCGAGAAGAGTGTTATTGATGAGGGGAGGCTATGACATGAGATGATGTACAGTTGCGATGAATGAATTAGTTTAAAATGTTTAGTAAAAGTGATATGTGCAGGGAGCTGAGAATCCATTTCATTTTTGTGTGCAAGTGAGCGAGAATACATTTTGCAGGCGCTTGTTTTAACCAAGTGCAGTGCGTACTTTTACTACTTTTGCAAGGAGAAATAGAATATAACGCAGCGGAAGTGAGTCAAAACAGGTAAGTCCGGTATTGACTTTTTTAGTGGAGTAGAAATAGGCTAATGCTAAATCGATAAATGTTATTTTGCCTGCAAAACATACAACTAACTTCAATTAGGTGATGCTTTGTTTGCACTATCAAAAGCTTTCACATAAATTGGACAGGGGTGTTTGCCCAGCGCTAATAAATTATGAAAATGTGGAAATTTACAAGCAGAAGGGCTTAAAATGTGTCCACCGCTTTCCTTTTCATACCTGAGTTGTCATTGTCACCACATCTTCCAATCACCCATGATGGGTGACCCATCTATGGTATTAGCTCTTTTTTACTGGATTGCACTTGGCAGGATTCCTGGAATTATTTGCATGTTATGGCACCGCTGCAGTTTTTCTTCACAGCTGTTGGCTCCTTTTTGCCACAAGCAGTCCAGAAAATTCCATTCTTTCCTCTCCTTTATCATATCGACTCATCGACAACACCAACACCGCTTCCAGAATCTAATTATAATTTATTGCCCTTTCTGCGACTTACAAATGGATTGCATTAAAAAGACAACTCAACTCACCTGACAAAAAGAAATAATCCATGAGGAAAAAATGACTAGGCATATGGGGCTCATTTTAATGCCTTCATTTCCCTTTTTTATCACAACACCCAAATAATATCTATCAGTCGATCGTTCGTTTTTTACAGGGTGCATGATGACAAAATGAGAAAAAAAATATGTCGTGCCAGAGTCATTGACAAAACATATTTATTTGGCAAATTCGCAGCGCAGTATATGCAGCCATATCATGTCCGCAGAATAATACCAGTCGTGTTCAGGTTTGATGAGGGAAGTTCCTTCCCCTTCCACTTTTAGTTCAATGCACCAATTTTTATAGCAAGGTAGCGTTAATGAACACATTTTTGCATATCCTTTTTTAACGGGGAGCCATTAGCCATTCTCATCAATTTCAACAATGCGCACATACTAGCCCAGGGTAGAAAAAAATACAGCGAAGGACTGCAAGGGTGCAGTTAACAGTCGTGAAACGTGTTGCTGTTATTGTTTGAGTGAGTGTCAAAAGGAAGACTTGATGTGAGTGCGTCATACCATCATACGATTATTTTGTTGCTGTCAGTTGGTGTACGAAGAAATATGTGGGCTGAGCATTGTTGTGCCACTTTCCCATCCAACAAT
>JAHZND010000263.1:0-15104 GCA_027744115.1 Acrocyrtus sp. NNG-2020
TTGACCGCACATGCGCTCCTTATGAGCGCACCAGTGCCCGTTTTGGGTTCACATGAACATATTTCTCATAGCGGTGCGGTGCCATCAGCACAGCATTGCATCTCGATGTTTTCCCATTCATTCTTTGACTTGTGTGACATTGTACACTATTTCTACTGCACTCAAAGTGCACCTATTTTTACCCTGTGCCGTGCACAGTTCATTCCCTTCTTGATGTTCAGTTTCTTTGCTGGTGCTTTTCCATGCATCTGTCCACGGGTCTACATCTGGAACCGCGCAGCCACGGTTCTACGCCTGGACCCGTGCGCATATAACTTTCATAGCTTATCTCATCTCATTCAACTTTCTCTCAGCCACCAAGGTTTCTACTTCCACCTTATCGTAGTCTATGCGATAGCCTGAACTGTCCACCGGCATACCACGTTCATTTTAAGGATGATTTTTACCTCTAGATACCCGTGTTGAATAAAATAAAATTTTGTTGACTATTTTTTAGTGCTTTGGTCAGAGTGAAGTGGAAAATCGTTAAGAAATTATCGAGTAATCTAATAATGCCCTATTTTGGGATTCGCTGTGTATAACTTCGATGTACCAAGGCTTTTCATATCATATCAATCATGGAATGAAATCAATTCATATCATTCCATCAGTTTCTTAACAAATATGTTGTGGTTTACGGAGTCGAATGCCGTATTCTGTAATCAATGAATATTGCGCCAACCTTCGCTCCGGGCTCATCTAGATGCTGTGTGGCATGATTTACCTTTCTTGTAGGCGTGCTGCCGCACATTTAGTTGATTCTGAATTCTTGTATTTATCACAGATCACAGAGGAATTTCTCAAAGAATTTTGCAGTAGTCTGTGAGCAGGGAAATAGGTCGGTAACACTTAGCATCCTGACGTGAACCTTTCTTTGTAAAAAGAGGAATAACGTGTGCTTTCTTAAGTGTCGTAGGCACCGCTCTACTGTCAATTATTAGCTGAAACAACCAAAATAAAATAGTGGTGAAGAGAGCTAAATTTTGTATCATGACTTTAGGTGGCATCAAAAAATCAGGATTATGTGATTTTTTTAATGTTTACTGAGGTAAGGGCCTTGGCCACTTTCTCAGTTGTCACAACGACTGTCTTGTCCTGGTCACTGCTATTGCAATAATCAAGAGACTGTTTATACTTATCAATCACTGAGTTCAAGTTGTCAACAGTGAAACTAGATTTAATAACAAATGCATCTGCAAACGTATCCTTTATCTCATTGCCAGTAGCAACCATTTTGCTGTTTACAATTAAGCAGTCCACCTTCTTTCTACTTTTAACTATGAACCGAGTTAATCTATCTATAGTATCCCACATCTTTAAAAACATTATAAAAACGAAAATTATCTGGGCATATAATTCCATTGTCCACCATAAGAAGATTGACATTGAAATCTCCACATATATCGATTTCATCTGTCAGAGTTTGTAGCTTTTGATGCAAGCTTATCATCTTATCCAAAATTTGAAGTACAATGTTTAAAGCAGGATGGCGATACACTGTGGTGATTGAAATTGGTTTAATTCTAACTTTCTTCAATATCAGAATGGTTATTTCGCACAAATGTAAAGAACTAGAATAATCTACCACCTCGTAAAGTTATTATTAACGTAAATTAACGTCCCGCCTCTTTCACTTTCTTTTCTATCACTCCTTATAAAGGTGTATTCATCCACGGAAAAATATTCGTCACAGTCTCTTCCTTCGTTAAGTTTGGACTCTGTGATTGAAAAAACTGCAGGTTTGTATATACTGAAGAAACCATTTCAGTTCGTCAATTTTGTTTCGCACACTATTTAAATTTTGGTGACAAATAAGTATCCCTTTTGCTTTTAAGCCAATACTGATCCTGGCACTAGAAATACTAGTTTCTAATTCAAGATCCGAGTTTATTTCGTCAACTTCTCTAATGTCCACATTGTCCAGTGATGTGTTAATCCATTCCTGATCATCAGCTCGTGTGTTGTCCATTGTTTAAAAAACTCAAACCAAATTGGATTTTTGATTAGTAAATAGCTATGCAGTTGCTATTTTTGTACGTCAAAAGGTCGTATATTATTTTTTAAAAAATTTCTTGCCTCATAGCAGAGTACTGTAGTGCCGGACTGCAGAGAGGATAAGCACCATCAAACTCCTGGTATATCCCGTCCTCTGCCCTTAGCATGGAGCGGTATGTTGAGAGTGCCTCTCCCTTTCCATCCAAAAAAATTTCATTGTCATCAGGTCGATTTATTTGCTTTTAAAAATACCTGAGAAATTTCGCCACACCACCAATTTCACAGAGAGTTCTAAGTAGATATAGCACTTCCGTAAATTTCACTGCTCATTTTGATATATTGCACGATTTTTTTTTCGCTAAGTAGTAAGTATTATAGTTTCACTTTAAGTTTATTAAGCAAGAGCTATGCAAAAATGTGTGCTGTTGCTTTGCCAAAGTCTGAGTCTCTAATGAATTCGGTCAAGTCAAGCTCTAGTTAGTCTCATTAAATATTGGTTTGCTCTTTTGATACAATACACCGATCTACCGAAATTATATAATTCTGCGTTCACTGATTACTTATTCTTGAAGCATTATTACTCTCACTTATACTATTACTTTACACAATGATTTCAATTCAGTAATAATACTCATAAAAGTTTGACTTTATAGTTTCTATGCTAAAGAAATTTTTAATTAGACAACGGAGACACGCTAGGCTTACATTACTCTCACTTATACTATTACTTTACACAATGATTTCAATTCAGTAATAATACTCATAAAAGTTTGACTTTATAGTTTCTATGCTAAAGAAATTTTTTATTTAGACAACGGAGACACGCTAGGCTTACACCAGTCAACTATTAATTGGTTAATTAGATGTGCTACAAACGCTCTTCTCAAGCACAGAAACAGATTCATAAAATTCCGAAGAACAGAACAGGAATTGAGAACTGTGAATGAAGGATTGTACGCTTATGAAGGTGTTCCACAAATTATATGGGTTGTAGGTTTACAGTGTAAAAGTACAAACCTTTGCCCATTTCCTAAATAAATAATTATATTCAAATCTCAAACTTGTACAAATAAAAACAAAATTTAGTGATCCGTTGTCATATGAGTTTTTAAAATAAATTTAAGCTAAATATTAAAAAATATTGAACGTACATCATCTGAGTATTTTCCGAAATTTCGGTTAAATATAAATAGTTTTTTGAGAAAACAAGTTTCGTCCATTAATAGAGCTCCAACAGATTAAGGGGACCCTTGAATGTCTCTATTTCCGGAATTTATTCTTTTCGGAACAAACATATTTTAACACCCACTACACCTCTTAAATAATTTACCGCAGCTCAACTCTCTCCGATTTTAAACTTGAAGTACTATCCGACCACCGTATTACTTCTGTTCTAAAATAATAACCATTTAAAACTTTATTGGTATCACACTAGCAGCACTGATAAGCCTTCCTTGATGCCACCACCCATACACATCAGGTAATCATTCATGCTCACAAATTTAATACAAATGATGCCAAGCATAACCTCTCTGCCTCTTCTCTAGCCAAATTACATTTATCATTTATCATTTATAGATGGAATTAATTATCATCACACTTGCCAATTGGAGTTGAGTTATATAACTAATATATATGAACTAATAGAAAGATTAATTGTTTGGATGATTTGCGAAGTGGTACTGCGAGGCGTGAACAGTTGGAGATTGAGCTTCTGTAGCCAAATTAATTTTTCGTTTCCGCGTTTTCGCGTTTTTTTCTTCCAAGGAAATATCGCTCGAAAATATTCCAAACAGTTTATCGTACACGGGTTCTATTCCGTCGATTAGGGCCTTCTTTTCGTCATCGTTTCAATTCGGTGAACGATTACGTTCCGTCTTACTAGCGGGCATATTAATTATGCTTGGTACTAACGGTAATATTTACTAGGAAATAACACCTTCCTTAACCCCAAAGCTAATGAACTTGTACTACGGAAGTTCCAGCATTTAACAATTAGAAATTCTAACATTCCAAGCTGTAGGAAGTGACTACCTACTTATAGAAAAAGGAGCACAGTCTCAGATCAAATTAGCCGTTACGTTACTAGGGATGCTGCTAGAATATTCGAAAATACCAAATATTTGCGATCGCAAGTCAGTTGCGATAACCTCCTCGCAACGACTAGCAATATCGTAATCGTAAGCTGCGAACCTTCGAACATGTGTCCCCAGGATTGCACTAACCAAACAAAACCTAACCTCGCCTCTGTCATTTAATCAAACTTTAAGGAATCAAATTCCCGAAGTGGGGGAAAATGAGAAAAAAACCGTATGGGGTAAAAGTTGCTCAGAATTTAATCCTGAGTCGATTAGTCAATTTAAATCAGGAGTCGGCTGGTCGGCCAGAGGGGGTTGGATGGTCGGCTGTAGGGGGTNATTTAATCCTGAGTCGATTAGTCAATTTAAATCAGGAGTCGGCTGGTCGGCCAGAGGGGGTTGGATGATCGGCTGTAGGGGGTCGGCTGGTCGGCTGAAGGGGGTCGGCTGGTCGGCCAGAGGGGGTCCCCCTGTGCTTTGTCCTTCTAATTTTTGACAAAGTCGTCTTTCAAATGTGAAAATTTTATTACCGCCACATTTTATAATTTTTCATGCACCCTTTGACTTGCAATGTCTAGTTGCCTCTTTATTTGCCCCAGTTTTCTATTGGCGAAACCAGTTTCGATGAAATGGTGTTGACAAGCAGCAGCTGATGCTGATGAGCCGTCATAAAGGCTAGATAGAGGTTGTATGTAGTAATTTCAGAATATAAATTCACGTGTTCATCTGTGCTTGTAAACTTGTGAAGTTTAGTGAAGTGAAAATGCACTTCCTGTGGAGGCATATCCTGTGAAATTAATTTATATAAAATCAAATGTGCAAGTTAGCATTTGTGAATGTTGATTTCTGTCTTCGGAAATAAGACCGCATTTAAGTTACATTAGTTGATCATTTATGTCTTGGAAAGGTCATATGAAGAGTGAATTCAAATTCCAATTCAATTTGGTTGCTGTTTGTCAATCTTTTTAGGACACCTTGACCTCAGATTTATTGTACGGCCTAGCCCAGTTTAGTTGCTCGAAGCTAATATGTCATATATAAAGATAATCTACGCTAAAAATAATTGACAATTAGTAATATTTATCATAATTTATTTTATACTAGGTGAAATGACATGGGGCGGAGAGGTGAACCATGTCTTGTATTAGTGGAGGTGAAGGAGGAGATACACATAAAAGAGGAGTTGAATTCAAGTGAGACCGAACTTGAAGAAACCCCAAGTACCAAGCAGAGTATTAAGAGAAGAAAAGCAAAGATAGTTCTGAAAATCAGTGAAGCCACCGACGCATCACAGGCACCACGTCGACCACGAAGTAAGAAACCGAGAGCTGCACAGCCAAAAGTGAAAGAAAAGGATGTTCCATTATCAAGTAAAGGCGATGATAAAGGTCAAGAAAGTTTATAAGCGAAGGCAACGGACAGAAGAAGAGCGCCTAGCTAAAAATGAAGCGGAGCGTAAGCGTAGGATTAGATGTAGAGATGAGATAAGTATGAAGGCAAGGGAAAGGCACCAACGCAGGCAGGAAAAAAGAAAGGCTGACCGGAGCTCAAAAAGAAGAGGCCCTCAAAGCTGTAAAGCAAAAGGAAACTTTAAGTGATGCAGATAAGAAGCTAATTGAAGACATTGAGCAGGAGCGGTTCCAAATAAAAATGAAAAGGTATTTGAAATACCATGCCAAGAAAGCCAGACTTACTAAAGATGATGCCGAGTTAAAAGGGAGAGAAAAAACAATGCAAACGAGGGTCAGACGACTTCTAGAAACTCCAGAAGAAAGGGAAGCTCGTCTGGAAAAAATTCGGGTAGCCCAAAGAAATAGAATGGCAAATATGTCGCCCGAAGAAATGGATCATCGTAGGGAGGTGATGAGGAGAATTCAAAGTAAACGTAAAGATATCCACCCAGAACCATATTCTGAGTGGTCGGAGGAAAAGAAAGAAAAACATAGAGCATTGCAGAGAGAAAGGATGAAGAATGAGACACCCGAACAGCGACAAGCTAGATTGGATAGGTGCAAAAGGAACATCGAGAAGAAAAGGGAAATAAAAAAACTGATGGTATGAATATTTAATTGTTAATATGCATTCTGTACACATTGCGGTCAAAAATTTTGTTTCTTGTACACGCAAGAAAGCTCTTAACATAATTATCAGTTAGATTCATGACATTTGATGACATATTTTATTATGTAGTTAGATGGAATAACCGAGGAAGAAGCTGAAAATAGGCTGAAGAAAATGCGACCAGAACTTTTTACAAGTGGAAGTGGTCTTCGCCGAGGTCGCCCTCTACAGCCATATAAAACTCAGCCCACTCCTCGTAAAAGATCCGAAAAGTCGGGTAGGCCACTGATTATCTCAGCAGAAGAAGTGAATGAATACTTAAATGATAAGGAGAAGTGGAGAATGGTACGTACAGTGGCTACTACGACAAGGAAAGAGTCAAAAACTTATTCAGATGTGATTTTATTTTCAAAGATTGTTGATAACTTATTCCTTGTTTTATTTCAGAAATTCAAATCAGCTTTAACCAACCAGTCAACTGAAAATGACAGCTTAGAAATTGCGAATGACAATATGCCAAGTTTAAGTACTAACGCTAAATCGGGCAATAGAACCGAGCGATTGGCGAATTCAAAAAGTTCGAACTCTACTACAAGCACTAATCATGAGTTATGCCCGGAAGTTCCTACGAAGCAAATGCCGGAAACATTAAGGATAAGTTCAAATGATAATCATATGGATGCTGAGAACGACGATGGAGTTCGAGTTCAAACAGATGAAGAAGATGTATGGAATTCACCCAAAGAACAAAAATACGCCATACAGTGTATTTTTGTTCCTTGGAATTCACCTAATGTTGAAAAGGATGCAGCAATACAACTAGTCTCGGTAGAAGGTTCCTCAACGGAAAATCTCGATGTCGACAGTGGGAAAAGTTTGTTACCATTGTCAAAATTAATGTCTCCTATTTCAAACACAGTAATAGAGGACCCAAGGACTTCGCTTTCCACTGTGGACTGTTCAGCTGCGCCTTCTGTGATAGACTCCAATGAAGATTTCTTTGAAGGTCATGAGCCGTCTCCAGTTTGGTCGGTGCCCTCAAGCCCATTGACTGAAGCAACCTGTGACGATGATAGTGCTATCAAAGATGATCATTCAACTAACGCTACAACAACGTCATCATCCATCTCTTTAACTAAAGGTGGCAAGCCTAAACGCAGAAACAAAATGCCAAATGGATATTTTTGCGAAAAGTGTGGGAAAACGTATCGCGTGAAACTAAACTTTGAAGCCCACATAAGCACTTGCCAAACCGAAGAAAAAGAAATAGAACGAAAGTACATATGTCCAGTTTTGGGATGTTTAAAAGAATTTGCGCATCCTATGCCCTTCCGAATTCATTACAGTCGAGTACATGGTTCGAGACTTGAAACAGACGCTCCATTCAAAATTACTAGAAACAAGGTACATACATAAACACTTGCGGGAATAAACATAAAAGAAAGGTACGATAACGTTACGAATGCTTGATTTTATGATTACCTATATAAGTGTAATTGGATTTTGCAGAAGGGCAAGGGCACGAAAAGCAGTTTCGAAGACTGTTTATGCCCAATATGTGGCAAATCCTTTTTTAGTCCCCTTAACACAAGTAGACATATAAGACTTGTTCACAGAGCGGAGGAAAGCCTAGACACGGTATCAGCAAAACATGTTTGCAGCTACTGCGGCAAAAACTTCAAGGAGAGATGCAGTTTATTTGATCACATACGACGAGTTCACGGGGTAAAATATGCTTGCAGATCAAGATTTAATCTGAACATATACCTAGTAATTTGAAAATTGTTTGTTAATGGCAAAGCTTTATCATCCGTAAGCTTCATTTCTTATGTAGGGCTTAAGTCATATCTGTGATATCTGCTCAAGAAACTTTCAATCGCCTGTGAAGCTTTGGAGGCATAAAGTGGAGAAGCACAAAATGAAGAATTTGGATCCTTCGACTATTGGAAATGTTCGCGTTGAACTGTGCCCGTTTTGTGGGGAGTATGTGTTCAGATCGATGGTCGGGCACATAAAAAAGATGCATCCTGATGAAATGGAAGAATATGTAAGCATGTCAAAGTCATATATAAACAAGTCGTTCGCTGCTGCAATGCGGTTTTACTTTTAACTGTTTCATTGTTCACTTTTTAGATGAATACCTTGAGGCTAAAGGAGTTTTCGCACACAAATTACAGAAAGGATAATAATCAACTTGACGTGTTTTATTGTGAGCATTGCAATAAGACTCTTACAAGAAAGACCAAGAAAAATCTTCATCTTAAGCAGGTACACCCTGAAGTATTCCTTGCTCTGAAGGGCCTATCTGATTATCGTTCAAAGTGTGACATTTGTGAGAAAATGTTCTGGACGGATAAGGATCTAGCAAGTCATACGCTGTTTTTACACTATGTAATAACGAATTACAATTGTATCCTAACTCATTTTTAACTTATATGTATACCGAAGTTCTAACTTATTTTGAATTTACATTTTTTTGCTAGAAACGAATAGAATTTCGGCTGTCGCCTGAGATAAATGCAAAAGTTGTAGAACCACTCCTGAAATGTTACTTCTGTTCCTTGGAGCAAACCGAAACTGCTATATATAAAATACACGTAGTGAATGACCACGCAGCAGAACTAATTGCTCTTGTTAAGGCAAAAGTAAAAGAAGGAAGTATTCTTCCTGCTGCTGCTGAGCGCAGACGCAAATCTCAGACATCCAGTGTCCTACCAACGAGTAGCGAACCAAGAAAAAGAAGAAGAATACAGCCAATATCCGAAGAAGTCGAAAGAAGAAAATCTCCGACAAAACTTACAGAAGGAAGAACAAGATCAGCTAAAATCGTACACAAAAAAGTTTCAACAAGAAGAGGAAAATCGAATGCTAAACAAACGTTTGGCAAACTTTCTGCAAAAGAGGAGAAAATTTTGGATCGATTTCCAAATGTTAAACGTAAAATTCCTCTGGTACTCGTTCAGCGATTGAGCCAACGGGACATAGACTCACTTCGTTTCTGTTGTCAGACTATAAAAATAGAGAGTAATGAGGATGCCTAGGAATAAGAGTTGTCGAATTTACTAATACAAAACGTATGTCACGATCACAAATGTCCCGTGGACAAAAATAGGCATTTTAGCATTGCTCTATTCTTCTAATGTAAGTAAGTGATTTTATCTATTTGACATCTATCTAAGGAGAAATGCGATTTGTTTTTTGTGCCCATTTTCATCCGGCAAGAGCATATAAGCATCTTGGCTAGGGCAGCGACTATTACACATGCTAGGGTTAGTACGGCTCCAATACAGCTGAAATTAAAAGTATTTGACGGTTTATGAAAATGATTAATCATTCATCGTGCGTAAATTAAATCGTAATTAAAAGTAGAGTGTACCTGTATAAGTCGGGTACAATGTGGAGAAGGAGAACCTGCCATAGGAAGGANATTTGACGGTTTATGAAAATGATTAATCATTCATCGTGCGTAAATTAAATCGTAATTAAAAGTAGAGTGTACCTGTATAAGTCGGGTACAATGTGGAGAAGGAGAACCTGCCATAGGAAGGAGAACACAAGACCTACTGCCCTTACGAGAGCTACCACCCCAGCCTGTGCATACTTTAGGGCTATTGCAATGGCACTCTGACCTATGTACATGAGAAGTGCACTGGTAACGATTTGTAAAATCTCGGAATAGTCCTGGGGCACCCGAAGAACGTCGAATATCACTGCAAGAGTGACGGATTAAAGAAGCCCCCATAAGGAAAGCGTGAACATCATTACAGCACAGCATAGTGAATTTTTCTGATGAAGCGAGTAACGACGTAGCAAATTGTTATTAAAATTATCCCTGCAAAGTTCATGGCCACTGGCCACCCCAATTGCTTATTCCGTGCTAAAATGAAAGGTGGCTTGCATATGACTGCAGCTCCTATGAGAGCCGCGACAGACGTGATGTTGGATACTATGCTTAATGGCTCCTTGAGAAAGATCCAGGCGACGAAGGTGACAAACACTGGAGTGCTGGATATTATTACCATGCTGTCCCCAATCTCCACATACATATCTGATTCCAGCTACTATCAGCAAAATATGATTGGAAGCTAGGAATGCCTGGAGGAGTAAGAAACCAATGGTCCCGAAAAGGGGCCAGCCGTTCCATTCTGCCTCTCCCTGTGGTCGGGAGGATGAGCGGTCACTCTTCAAGCTATGAAAACAATTAATCAATTTTGAGATTTAATATTGAACATGAGAGCGTGCGCAATTTGGTTTTTTTAATAGAAAATC
The DNA here is from genome assembly GCA_027744115.1 of Acrocyrtus sp. NNG-2020. Classification (NCBI taxonomy): domain Eukaryota; kingdom Metazoa; phylum Arthropoda; class Collembola; order Entomobryomorpha; family Entomobryidae; genus Acrocyrtus; species Acrocyrtus sp. NNG-2020. The sequence continues at coordinate 10,443 of JAHZND010000263.1, forward strand.
AGATTTATCAAATCAGTAATTTTTGGTAAAATTACTCGTAATTTATACATGGCGTTTACCTACATTCGTTCAATTTAATCAAAGGAGATAATAAGATATGCCATATTTTTTTATTTAACATCCAAGGAAAATTACTTACAATTTTGTCATAGTTGATTAATTTGACGATGCAAGCAGGGCCTACCTCGCAAACCTGTGTGAATCTTTTAAAATCCTGAAATTATGTAACAAACAAGTATTAAAAAGATGCGCACTTTCCCTTCCTTTGAGCGGTACCAGAGAACCACAAAATATGTCATTTTTTCACATAGACTCGTCGTGTATAGTCGTGACTCATCTGGCGATTGCCAATTGCTTCAATTCGAGAGGAAGTGACTTACATAATCCTAAAGTTTTTCAACTATAAAACGTGCTTGTCGGAATGGAATTAAATTTTGACATTTATTGTCACTTTTCTAGAGAAATGGCCATCTATCACAATTATCTTATTAAAAAACTTGCCTATCTTAGTTCAATAAAGATTCCCAAAGGAAGAAATAAAAGAAATGGAAGTAATTTTTGAAAAAACGTTCTGCTTTTGTATTTTGACAGCAATAAAATCGGTAGTTGCACAAATGTGTTTGCATTTGCAGGAACTTGAAAGCTAAAGTCACGCTCATTATATCTGCCTACCTAATTGTAAGTATGACTTCTTCCTAGGGTTGCTTCCGTTTCTGTTAACTATTTGCTGTTTCTCTTTTTGGGTTTTAATTTAAATTTTGTTTAATGGACATCGGCAAACCAAATTCTTAAAGTTGAAATGCGTAAATACTTACTAATCTGCATGTTCACAATTTATTTCAAAGGAATTTTTATTGTCAGCTACTCCTGTTTGCATCGTCATTTTATTTTACAAAATTCAAAATTGACCAATTAATTACAGAAACTGATTCATCGGAAGAAAACATCATATCTGATTTCTGGTTTGACATAATAATAGGCAACTGACAGCTAGAAAATTTTAGATCTGACCGCATTCACTCGTAACCTGGGTAGGGTAGTTTTTAGGCACGAAAGGGAAGATTATTCAGGTCTACCGCAGTCTAGACCAAAGCATTCATTATTTCTTGTCAAAATCGTCTTTCAAAAAGAAAGTAGCAGGCTCATCATGAAAGCACAAAATGAAGGCTCAGCATGTCATCTTGCAAATTCTGCAAAAAAGACTAGCAGCAAAACTAAACGCAGGGTTGACACAAAAAAGGGTGTTTTTTCTACGACCACAATATCGTCACTTAACTTCAAACGCACATTTCTGAAAACAAAATTATTTGAATATCAGGTAGGTAGCTTGGTGTCACGACTTGCTTGTCCACAAAAAACCTGCGCAGATTTTGTAAATTGTTCATCGCAAATATTTTTCATGCTTACACTGCACTAACAAAAGAGCAAATTAGAGCAAGACACGCCGTAATATAATGGGAGATCTTAACTTGTGCACGCAAGCCCTCTGCGTTCGACCCGACCTGCCTATTTGATATCTGAAATTTGGAATTTTACATCACCATCGCCCATTCGAATTGTGCCTAATTTTCATAAAATACAATAAAAATGATTTACTCTTCCACATAAATATGCCACGACAGAACATTTTGCTCTAATAATATTTGCGAAGATTGTGACAGGCAATTATTCGCTATGAAAAGTTAACAAGGAACAACGGAACTAACTTTAGGTAAATTGAATTTTCATAGATTGTTACAAATTTGACTTTTGAATGAGGGATAGGCACGAAAAAGAACATTTGTTCAGCTTAATTGCTGCCTTCAGAACGAATCAATTCGTTCGACACCTTCCCTCTCGATTACAGACCGGAAAGGATTTATAAAAAGGATGTCTTCCTTTTACATACCTAAATTGGTATGAGCTGCATTGGCAGCTTCATCATCCGGACGGAGCTAGCAGCTAAAATATTAACAATTGGCAATAATTACCCAAAAAGGCTGCTAGTGGCAGGGGCCACTTACACTTTTCGCTCAAGGCAATGATTAATTTGAAACAAAAGGGGTACTTGTGTATGTGTCCTACATCGCGTCTATCAAATTACTACGAAATATTTGAATATGTTATTAAAATGATTATTTTTTATAAAAAAAATAGCTCGACTCTTATAATGCAATAAAATCGCTTATCATTTCAAATCTGTTGTCGTTGGCGTAACCAGATAAATTCAAATTGCCACTTTGTAATGGAACCCATAACCAAACGACCTGCAGGCTATAATCAATCATGACGCGATAACTGACACAGCAGAGCGGGGCTCTACAAGGAATCGGAAATCAATGGGGATGGGGATGCAGAGCACTCTACTTTGACACCGCTGCTGTGCTGTATTTGATAATCTCATTCGCAACTTGAAAGGTACAAATGAGTAGAGCAGAAGATTTGTAAAGTTGTAATTGTAATCTGTACACGTCCATCCCATTAACTTTTCTGCTTCGAATGATTTATAAAACATGTTTATGGGCTTAGAAACCAATTAATCTAGACAAACTGTATAAAAAACGTGCATAGGTAAGCAGCAAGCAGACAAGATAAGATTGTCACTTTATTATTGCCGAGGGTATTAAATGTATGTTCATTGCTCATATCTGTGCTTATCTGATCGTTACAGTTTTCCCTATACCATGCCACTGCCAACTTACTCTGCGAAAGAGTGTGCTTTGGGCCTGGGGAGATTTTGAAATTCAAACTGAAACAGAGTTCTTTGCCGTTGGGAGACGTAAAGGGCATGTTTCCTGACTCTCACGGTTTTGCAGATTAGAAAGGTTAATTACAGATTGATTAAAGTTGATTAAAACTAATGAGAGGCCTGCACATACTAGTGATAGATTTTTATTTATTAGTTACGTTGAAATACTTGCAGTACAAAGTTAATAAGATGTAATAACTCATTTTCCCCCATTCCGTAAAAATTGTTTAAGTGCATGCTAATTAAATTGGTGACATTAGATGGTGGTAACTGTCACACAAACCCTTTCCTAATCGGTTGTTGGGTCAGCAATAAGGTCATGATGCCATACTATCATGGACAATTGCAAAACCTATGAAGTATGCTATAATTACTTGAAATAATTTGCAGTACCTCAAACTTTTAACATTTTAAAAATATACTTTAAAATCATTCGTCACTTGACCTGTATAATTGCCTATGTAAAAATGTGTTATTTAATGCTAACAAAACTGAGCTCTTAATAGAAAGTTGCGCAACAAAAGCCAAATCGCCTTCTGAACTTTAACCTTTCGGGCCTTTGTGCAGAATTACAAAGTATGATATGCAATTAAAATTTTAGTCTCAATGCATCTTGATTAAAGAGTGAGTGTTACATTTACAGTGGGTGATGAGGAGAGGTGCCTGCAGCGAATAACAAAAGAGTGCACTAGTTTGCTAAGTAAGTTGTTCGCACACACATTAGAAAATAAACCGATACCTAATTATGTCATATTAGGGTACTTATTTGCGCCTCAGCAAAAAAAACTTGCATATTTTCGAGCACCATCTTGTCATTCTTCTTCACTAACCCTTTCACCTGAATGTAATTTTCGTTTTCCAAACTCTACACCCTCCACTTTCATATCCGTATGTGCCTATAACTTCGTCACCCAAATTTTGCAAATCTCAATTTCGAAAAAAAGATTTGCAATTGCCGCGTTGAATGAACGATTAAGACGTTACAAAGATCCGAACAAGCCATCATTACGCCAGTTACGCCAGTTACTTCCTTAGAAATTTCGTAAAAACATGCATTAGGCTGATATAAACGTCTTGCTAAACGTGCCTAAAAATTTAATTACAAATTACAATCATTATAACTATTTCTTGGCTGGACTAAGAAAAATGAATTATCCAAGTTGTCCTGGTTCAGGAAAAATATCTCTTCGAGCAATTATTTCTGCTAATCTGAAAAGGAACCAAAATGCATCTCGTCATAAAAAAATGTAGGCTTCACCGGTCACAGTCATGACCTATGACTACTGCAGTTAATGATGAAAATTGTGCAAAAAAGTGCTTCGATTGCTTGCAACAATCGATATCAGATCACATAGCCCCAATAAAATTGATTACTGACTAGTTATTAACTCTGGGTACATCGATCATCGTGTGTGTTCGTTTGCGCAGCTACATTACGGAGCCATAATAAAGTGCATCCTCTCTCGTCTGACTCCTGACGGGTACACAAAAACAAAAAGGCGATATGCAGCCCATTAGTTAGCAATTTATTGCTCAAAGTTGCATCGTAAGATTAAATTATCACACTTGTAGAGCGCAATGCAGCGCAACGTCGTCCCTTTTTGTTACATTATTAAGATTGTGCTGCATTGTTGCAGACTTTACATTATTACATATAACGCAGCAATTTTTCTTTTGCAGAGGTGGAAGATTCCTCAAGTCGTGTGGCTTTCATAAAAAAAATCTCTTGCGCATTCTCCCCATAATTTGAGATGTGCATGGTGTCGCTATAAAGATGGTGAAGGCTTACCGTGTAATTTGGGTAATGGCTGTGAGGAAAACTGCAGTGGTAGGAAGGAAGACTTGTATATAAATTGTCGTCCATTTGAATTAGTCCATAATTCTGTGTGGGACTTTGCTCGTAGAGGATGATCTTTCTTTATGCGACATCATAA
>JAHZND010000264.1:0-14196 GCA_027744115.1 Acrocyrtus sp. NNG-2020
GCACCAAAAGCCACGCCACTTTATTCTGGCTTGTTGTAAAAAAATATTGAAATATAAGTGTATTCCGAAAAAAACTGGAACTGGTAGTTTTTTAGCCTTTCAAAAAAATCTTTGTACCATGGTCTGAAGCTGATCATGACGATAATGACGGAGTTTGTTGGGGAATGGGGACCCAATCCAACAAGATGTTCAGCAAGTTTAGCAATCGAATACGTTTTAAAATGTGGATCCCTAGTAACTAGTCAGGTGTAATTCTGATTTCGAAAGGAAACTTTTTCACCAAAACTGATTTAGGTATGCCATGCAAAGAGTTTTTTTTCATACTTGTTTTAAAACTATCGAGTCTCCATTTTTTCTTCTTCGTAAGTTGCAACAATGTTGATGCATAAATACCAGTTTATTACTTGAATTGATTAGTACCCTGAGACAGAAGCAAAAAAATAATAGAAGGAGGGGATAACAAGCAGTGTAGTTTTTTTTAACAATAGGAAAAGAAATATTTTTTCAGGGAGAAGTTCAGGGTATCAGTCTCACATGATCAGAAATTCTTTCAGGGTGCATCACTAGTCCAATTTTCTTCTTACGTGGAAGCGTCGCTTTTTAACGATGAGGTGATTAAAACTACGAAAGAATTTTCAGTAGATGCGTATTACTAATCTGCTACTTTTGAGTAGGAACGGTGGCATTTCGTATGGAAAATCATGGCATAGTAATACAATGGAATGAGAGATGACGCGAAGAAGATAAAGATCACAGACAGAAAAGACAAAGGCGACTGAGCTTGTTTTCATAAAAATGCAAAATAAATTGTAAAATGGGCATAGACTGGGTAATATTGCATTGTAATTAAACTACTACTTTAATTACACTTTACACCACACCAACTCGGTTTTCAACATCAATATATTGTTACCAACAGTTCACAGCCTCAGTTTCAGCACATCATCTATCTGTATATTAAATATTATAAAATATATAAAATAAGTTATTGTCGTTGAAGTATTCAAATTCAATTTTTGCTTCCAGAATATCAAAATGCTCCACAGAGGTCCATTGAACCGACTTACTGCCACGATGACCGGCCTGCCTATTCTTTCAACATGCTTGCTTCTTCTCCTTCAGTCTCAGGTAAATATTGTTAATTTTTACTGACTATTAGTAATATTAGTATCCTTTTTAAAGCCAATTAATTTCTGACCTTCAAAACCACAATAACATAAATAAGAACTTAAATTGCCTCCAGACATATGAGCCCAATATATCAAAAACAAATAAACGGAGAATTAGCAAAGAGAGCACCATTTTTTGTACGTTATGTCATCACTTTGTGGAAATGCACTTTTACATTTCCAGTCATTATTCTCCTCTTTCGTCATAATATTCTGCTTTAGATCATCCATTTCACTTTCAGCTAGCTATAAGTGAAACGCTCAATAAGACCATGCCCCCTTTTTGCGTTTTTCTTCCTCGCAATAAAAACGGCTTTTGCTGCTCCTCTTTTATACCCATAAAGTACCACGAAAACCACATAACAAACGACCCGCATTAAATTAAATTGCCAACGTGAGTACTTACTTAAAAGTAATATGATGTTAAAAGTACTTTTTAACTCTGCCTAATAAAAAACGCAGCGCCATGCAATTCAATAATGAATCCTCTCTTGTGGTTTTTCTTTTACACGCTGGACGTTGTGCGTCCAGTTAAGAAAGGGAAAAAATTATCTCCCAATTTTCAGTTCAAAGACCACAAAAATCCTCCTCTCTCCATCGGAAACGGAGAGGATCAGAAGAGCTCTCCTCTCTCTGAAATGGATATATCTTCATAAACGAAGCTTTTCCTTAAGTAACTTTTTCTGTATTTTTTTTACTAGTGTGTGGTTTTTGGTTTAGTGCTAGTTTACAAAAAAAGTCAGTCTTATAAAGTTGCCCACATGCACAGAAATAAGCGTATTTTTCCTCACTTATGTCTCTCCTTCTCCTCTTATGTCTCCTCAGAAAAAAAGGCAAAGATCATTTGCAACTTGTTTAGATTCACTTGGTCTCGTAAAACTCGAAAAAAAGTTGAAAAAAGTGAAAAAAGCAAAGGAGGAAAAGTCTCTTTTTTTAATCTTCACTTTTTTTTCTACCCGACTCATTTCCCATTCTCCCTTCATCGTAGATCAAAACAGAGAAAAAAGTGGAAGTTCAAGAATGCCACATAAAGTAACCACAGCCGACTTTGTAACAGCCACATTTAATTATTTATCCCTGTAGCAATGGCACAAGCATCTGTGAAGAGATCATTTTTCACTCTTTCTCTTCCACCACAATCACTCTCTACAAATCCCGCATTTATTTATTTTGTAAAACATGATGCCATTTTTTCCCACGAAGGAAACTCGAGAAAAAAAATTATGCTATTTATTTGAGTGTGATGATGTAGTGTAATCATCTCTGACTTTTGGGCTAGCATGCAATCTAAAATATCTTCCTCTTGGCGGCGGCATTCATGTATCCTTTAGGTCCTTTTGGAAAAAAAATATATTTCTCCCTTGAGTAATATCTCTCCTTGTGTGTACCTACAGCTATACATAATCACCGTCTTTTTATTGAAACTGCCCATAAAGCAGACAGCTCCAACATATTTTCTCCCGAAATTTTAATTCTTAAAAAATAAAACATATTTTTTGTACTGTTTAATAGTTGCTAATCCGTAATAATTATAATACAACGGGAGTAATTTGGCAACGGGCAAACATTATGTTAGTTGTAGTAAATAGAGGAGTAATTTTAAAACCTAAACGTACTACGCTGGAATTACACATTAGAATATTTGATGAAGTAAGACGTTGCTAAAACTTTCTTGTAAATTTAACAGCTTTAAATTTAAGTTAGATGCACTTCTTGTACCTGTACATAGGAAAATGTTTAAGAGCAATACGTAATGCTGTTTGTTGTAACTGTAAGAAGCTGTCAATTTCGCATTTTTTTAGCATGTGCTTTTATTGCTTACTCACTGATTGAATGACGGCAGTCATCATCAGGTAACAAACAGTGTCTGAGTCTGACTCACTAGCTTCGCATCTTAAGCTCATTTTTATCGTGTCTGCATTGCTACTTTGTTTCTCTAATCAATCACTGCGCCATACCTAAAAAATCCTGCAAGCATCACCATCAATACTCATTGTGCACACTCCTCTTGAATACCGATGAAGGGTGAGCGATGCGATGGGCACATTCGTATAAAAAAATATATATTTTTTTAAATCTAAATTTATACACTGCCTGAAAGGCGACACAATCACACTCTGCAATTGCAACCGGCTTTTGCTCATCCCCTTCAAAGGCTTCAAAGTGGATGTGGATTGTGCTTAATTGTGCTCGTAAACTTAGCACAGATCTTTTTTAGCCAGAGGGACACCACCTCAAAAAAAATAAAGTGTATTTCTGCAGACACAGACTTCGATGACATGAAACAATGCAGCAGATTTTTCTTTCTCAACCAATTATCATCAGTCCTTAATTCACTCCCTGATTTGCATTTTACATTCGAAGATCATAAAAAAATCAGAAGATAATTTTAAAAGCTCGAACTTTTAGATATTGATTCGACAATGGACTCTAATCTGTAACGGTATTTGGATATTATGGTAGCCTAGCCTTCAGTCTTCATAAAAAAATTGTATTATTGGCTTCACCTCATCAAACAAAAAAAAATTTCCTGATTTTATCGACATTCTTCTCATTACACTGTGAATAGTAGCGGAACATAAGCAATAATGTTTAGACAGGGAGGGGAAGCCGATCTCGCTAATCTTTTGAGCAGATCACTTCAACACCACACCAGCATCGCATCATCCTCCCCGACAAAATATTTTTTTTTAGTATGCGACAAGGGAAAATAATACCAGCATGAGCAGCTACAAGCACACAGCTGCAGCTGTACCCAGTAGGTTTGTAGCGAAATAGCATATTATTTTGAGAAGTGAGGTTATCAGGTTAATTAGTTTGTTGAAGCCAACCTAGTCACATTCCATTTTGTTTGTATTGGTCCCCCATGATTGGATTGGGTGTGCATTTTAAAAATCGATTCTTGTCGATGCGAGTTAATAATATCGGCGCATATCGGTAATCTTCTTTTTTGTTTTGGATTTATTACGACTGATTTTTATGCGCCTTCTTTGCATGTATGAAAATTGAGCTGATGAGCCGATATCAGGCTGACGCCTATGGGGACGGAACAGTAGAGGAAAATGTGGACGTCAAAAAACTTAGCCTTATTTGAACTTGATAACCCTGTTCATATATTTTATTACCTTAACTAGACAAGGTAAAAGGTTTAGGGACATCTCCGCATGGGAGCATAACATTACATGCAAAGTAGAAAAATAAGTAAGTGAGCTGCGTGAAAAAAAAATGTTTTCTCCTTTTTCATATAAAAAAGGAAGAAAGCTTTAAGCAGATGTGTAATTGTTTACTATGCATGAAAATTACCGGTGTCGCTCTAAAGAGCTTTTTCGCAAGATCTAAGGCACAAAAAATCTCTTTTCTGTAATGAATGAAGATGAATGAGTTTTTTAGGGGAAGGAGAAGAAGGAATGAATGAACATATTTTGTGAAAACCTGATATGGCTCTGCTGCTACATATTTTTTTGTGCTTGTGAGGAAAATGAGTGGTGGTGGTGGTGGTGGTGTGATCATAAGATCCGATATGAAACTCGTCCATTTCAGAAATATTGCATGTGTGTGAGTGAGTAAATGATCCTCACTCAAAATATTTGTGTGTGTACCCAATTAACCCTGATACATTTGAAGTAGCAAGCAAAAGGCAAAATATTTTAATAGAAAAATGGCAGTAAAGGCAAACTGACACTTTATGTGGCAAAAATTCCCTACTCACTACTCGAAAAATATTCTACAAATACTAATCCGGTCTTTAGGAATATTAAAAAAAATATATTTTATGCACCCAAAGGGAAAAAACTGGATTATCACCTTTTTAACCACTCATCCCAACCGTAAGATTATCTAGTTTGCCACAAATCATACATATTTTTCACGTGTTTAGCGGAAAAGAAATTGCCAGGAAGAGCAGAAAAGTGTTGAGCACTCTGTACATGTAAGAAGAAGGCCCTGGTCATTTTTATGGGAGATTGAAAAAAATACTGATTTTAATAAGCAAGATGAATTGCAACTTTCAGACAATCGGTTGCATACCAAATGTCATTATCAAAATAGTTAATCGCTCATTCATGTCATGTCATGCTCAAAAAGCGTTTTGCATTTTGCTGTTACTGGCACATATACACGCAGCATGACGGCGACCAGCAACGAGCGAGAAGCAACAGCCGCCGTCTCATTTTCTTACTACATTTCTGAGCAGTGAGCTATAACATTTTTGAAAGAAAAAACAACTGAATTAATGATCTCATAACATTAATCTAGAGTAACGTTAAAAACTAGTCGGGTAGCAAAAAACGGTGTAATGTTTAAGCTCCTCACAGATTGAATCGAGTTTGAAAGATGCAGAAAATGCAAAGTTTGCTCTCATTCCCAGGGAAAAAACTTGACAGACTGCATTATCAATAGTAGCTCAAAATATGGCTAATGTGAAATTGTCAGAATAGTAAAAATGGGCAAATTAATGTTTTTATGTAATGGTAAAGTGGTGCTGTCGGTGCTGTAAAAATACCTGAAAAATATATACCTATTTTATATTTTATTCTGCACCCACTAGTTAATTTTTGCACATTTTATAACGTATCATTATATGTATTTTTTGTGTTGATTTTTGCAGATATTTCATGCTCTTCCTACATCTTCCTCTTCGCTTTTCAACGTAGCTGCTTCCTCTGCCAATGCCCCGGCAGCCTCTCCTCAATCCTCCGTGTACGGACCGGCATTCTCGTATAGTTCCTATCGACCCGGAGCCGGACTAGACTCGTATAAACCTTATCGTGACTACTATCCCAAAGTGGAATCCGACTCGGCACCTCCCGCACTTTACATCGAGGACTCATTCACTAACCCAAACTCCGTGTACTCTCCACAGTCGTCCTTCGCCAGCTCTCCGGAAAACCTTGAGAAGGCTCTTCAGTTCCTTGCCAAGGAAATTGCTGTCATTGACAAGTACGCAACCAAGTCTAACGTCCACGATCCAGTGAGCGATAACAAAGAGAAACTCGCTACATCTGAGCAGAAGCACGTTTCCCCCAGAGCTCACAGGAATAACAAGCCACGTCTCGCTCCACTTCCTCCCGCTACCACTGAAAACGCCAAGAAGGTTAATCTTGAGGCTGAGCAGAAAAAGTATGAACATCTTCAGCCACTGCCCCGTGACCCAATCCGACCACCACCTTTCGCACCTGAGTTGGATCCTCAGTATGAGAACAGGAGGTATGGATTGGAGGGATTAACGTTGCTTGACCAAGCTGGTCCATTTTGGTAGACGGAGAGATCCATGTAGACAATCGGATAAATTGATAATCGAGCTATTTAAAAAAAGAGAACTTAATATATTTAAAAAAAAATAATTTGCAAAATGGAACAATGGCTCAGAAATATATGGTATAAATAATGTGTGGATGTACCTGACATTATTTTATTTTTTGGAGTGTGCGAAAAATAATGAATTTTATGCGAGAGGAGATTTACTGTAAGAAAAAATCCACTTTTTTGTAAAATGGCTATGTGAGATATAAAGTCGTGCCGTGATATTTTCATATTTTTAAATCTGTACGGAACTGGACTGGAGAAATGACAGGGGTACTTGTGCAATGCAAAACGTCGCTTTTTTAAAACAGATTTTCACTCTTTTTTACAAAAATACGAACTGGAAATGTAGAGAGACAGATCGTGAAATAAATGGGAAGCATTTCTTTTATGAGATTCAGCATAAAATCATCGATCAATCTGTTCTAAGAACTTTTTTTTCATCTTTCATCATTTATATATGTACTCATCGCCGTGTGCCCTGTCTGTTTGATATTCCCTACAGAATAATGAGTTCACTGGAGTGACAATGAAGAGCCCGTCACTCGAATTTTTCCTTGACATCATGTTCATCTACCTAATCTCGTAACTTTTCTTTTACTTTCATCTCGTTTCCCATCCATATCTTTCCAGTTCATATTCAGGACAAGCTTTAATTCAAATATGGAAACCTTTCCGGTTGAATACTCCCAAATCAGTCCTACTCCTCGCTCATTTTGTTGAGTAGTTAAAATGCTCTCGTTTCGAGCTTCATAATAAGGCTGTACTACAGAAAATTTCCGAGAAGAATTCCGCTTGGCATATTACTTTCAGTTGATGAACAAAGAATAAGGCTATATCAGTACAGTGCCTTTAAAAAAATATTAGTTTGTCTTTCGCATTTACCAGATGAATGAGCTGTGATGGATAACGGATAGACAGTGAGTAGGCTGTACAGGTACTCACTTCCAGTTTCATTGCGATCTGATATGATTTTAGTTGACTTATATCCACTATGATACAGCTGAATGGTAAGAGGACAAGAAAGATGGAGAGATTGACAAATCGATAAATCCTTTTTTTACCTAACTAACTTCAAGCGGGTATTATTAACAGTATCGATCTGATTTTAATGGTTGCGCTTCCTTACCCATTATTATCCTGATGGCTTACATGAAATGCATTAGACCTGCATAGTCATCGTCAGTCAGTCACAGTCGCAGCATTCTTCCCTGGATTTGTAGATGTCAAATGAGATACTGATCTAAGGGGGAACATTGAAATGAGGAAAAGAGAAAAAAATGCTGAGTGCGATGAGAACCTGTACAGATATCGAGTTCAATAGGTGAATTGGAGCAGAATGCACTTACACTGCGTCTTTCTCCCCTCATGCTCCTCATTTTTAACGCTTGATTGATTTTTAAAATGCGCTAGTGTGTCATAACTTGGTGAATGAAAATATCGACCCGGTGCAAAGACAGAACATGGTAGTTTTGGAAAACTGCAAGTTGCAGTACACATACTGAACATTTTGCAAAATGTTCTCCGATTACAAAATTATGACTGAGGAAATCTCAAATTGAGTTGTAAAAGTTGTTCGTCAAGGGTGCTATCAAAAGAGGAAACTGACTATTTAGTTGACGCCTGCAGTGCAATTTATTTATATGTGAGCTGAAACAACATATTTCTGCAGAAATATTTGCATGAGGAGAAGACATCAAATGTGAGTGTGAGATGCACTAAACCGGGTGTGAAAATGTAAGCGGTGCTATACAAAGTGATAAAAAGTGTTCCATGAGAATAGCCATCTAAAATATTTAAAGAGTTCTCAAGCAAACGCTAAGGCTGCTGAGGTTCACGTTCAGTCATCCGCACGATAAAAAAAATTCTTTTCGGTTAGTCCGCTTTCAATAGCCCATTTTGAGATTTCCACTATAACATCAGCATATCTACAAACACCGAAGGAATTCTTCACATTCCATGAGAAAAAAAAAGCTTTTTGGCATAGTCAGCCCATTTTCCTTCAGAAACCTACTTCCTTCCTACATCCTGATATAAAATTGAAAGAACGAGACCGCATTGAACAAGGGCGGAAGAACGCTGTCTATGAATTATGCAGAGGTAGGGAGAACCGAAAGCGGAACAGAAACACGGGAGCCGGCAGCGCTTGCCGTGATATCTTTTCCTGTCTCATTATTTACATGTGAGGCATTATTATAAAAAAACATTCCAAGGGACTGTCAGCATTTCTGCAACCCATCATCATCCACTTCTACTTTCACCATTTTAAAAGCAACGGAAATAAAATCTTGAAAGTTCAAAGCAACTTTTGACACAGAGAATCCTTCTGCAGCTTTTTTACTAATTAACTTCTTTAGTGCAAACATTAACAAAAGGCATTTTAAAATACAAATACTTTATCAAGAATGCATTTAGTACTTTCTTTAATTATTTTTTTAGGTAAATTAAATGGAGTCAACCTCACACACAGATTTTTTTCAGTAGCTCTTTCAATTACCTATTACCTCATTACCTCACTTACACGTAAAAGCTCATTAGTTTCACATCGTAAAAAGAGAAAAGTTATTAACATGTGCCGCCATACAAGGTGTAGATATTTCTGGTAGCCAAGTGCTTACAATTATAATTTCCATTTTTCATTTTCCCCAAAAAATACTCCTGCTACTTGAGTATGTATAAGATGCAAAATATGATAATGACTGTGTATGCTCCGTGTACACACATTATTTACAGCTCAACTTTTTGAAAAATATCATTTTTTTTCTCCTCACTTTCTTCATTTCAATTAACGCGTAATCCTCCAAAATGGGATGTTTGTAGGGGGCCTGGCAAAAAAAATCTTTTGTTGTGTGGTGTTTACTCATCCCTTCATTTTCTTTATCATTATTGCCTCATGAAGCGAAAGGTATATTCTTATTGCCCACACGCTCGTATGCATTCATTAGCTGCTCGCTACCAGCAACGAACGGTCCAACATTTTTCAAAAGTGCCTTTATTGGACATACCAAGAAGCAGTCGACAGAATTTTTAGTGAGGGTATTTTTGTAAGTACAAAACTGCCAGATTTCAGTTTTGCAGAAAATGAGGTAGCATTGTGATTTTTTTGCACAAAGCCTTTTATGTGCATATGAGCTGAGAGATTTGCATGAAAGCGAGAAAAGGAAATTAGGTAATGTGCATTTTTTTCTGAAGATCTAATAATGGTGATGTATTATATATTCGTATCTTCTTTGGAAGAAAAAAAAGTAAACAGGGAGGGAGAACATGGCTGCGGACAATGGAAAGCAAATTGATATGCGTATAACACAGGTAACAAGTGGCGTGTATAGTGAAGATTTTTATCTGAGAATCTGGAAAATTTATGGTACTGGAATGGTAATGCTACCGTTGACGCTGCATTTTATAAAAATGTCCTGTCATCTTTTGGAACGAGATTCGTTCACTCTCACATTGGAGAAAGTACACATCTGTCTAAGAGAATGGGTAAAAATACATCTGAATATGACATTGAGATATCTTGGCATTTCGTAAACTTTTGTGCAATTTTTCACGATGTTTCCACGAAGAAAACAGATTGCAGAAAAATCACAAAAAATATCTAAATAGTTATTGCTTTCTCTTGAAAAATTTGTTTGGGATTAATGGGAAAAACGCTGAGCTAGAACCAAACCTGAGGACAGAAAGGAATGCATTATTTTAACACGAAAACTTTTCTAATCGGAATTCTGTACAATGCCAAAAACAAGTGTTTATGGGCGAAAACCAAGTCTCATTGAAGCCAAACCAGACATTTTCACTGGCGCATACAAGCTCAACGAAAGAACGAAAACATTTCAGGTAAAAACCAGCCACAAATTTTTGGCAACTGCCTAGCAATTGCAGGAGCAATCTCCCAGAGAAAAAATATGTATGTTCCTGAGTCAAATTCAGAGCCAGTAATAAAACCTTATCAATTTTAAACTTCCTTATTGCTACCAGTTCTATAATGATAGGTACATCTGAACAAACAAGTCATTCATTCGTGTCGCAGCAAGAAACAAAAAAAAATTGATCTGTAATCTGCAGTCGCAGTTGCACTACCCATTGGTTTTTTTGCTTACTCAATCCCGACTATTCTTCAGTCAACAGGCAGCGTTTATTTCCCCATTCAATTTCCATTTTGTCCTGTGGGGTGGTAGTGGGTAGTGGTAGCATGTGGCGAAAACAATGATTTCCTGCCGGGGCGATTTTCACAGTCCCATCTTGTTTCGTTTGCTTTTTCGACGTCATCAGCAAATCTCGAAAAAAAATGTGTTTTTGGGAATCCATAAGTGGAAATATTGATTTTCTTTCCATATAGAAGTAAGCTCACGTTGATTTTTGAGTGTTGATAAATAGGAACTCGACTACTGTTGGCCTGAATTTGAAATTCATGACAGCGCCAACGGTGGTGGAGTTACCACGTCTCAACACTCTGCCTCCATTTCGAAATCTCAGCACAAAATCTACAGAAAATCTTCCTTTAGTGACCTTGCTGAAGCAGCTTCCTTCCTGGTATTAGTATCCGATCCGGAAAAAAATATTGATGCAACAGCGAAACTGAAAACAACATAAAAAGGAAACAAGTCAAAATACAGCAGTAAAGATAGGGACTCACCACACCAGCTTTAATGGCTAACTCCAACCCGCAAATAAATTATACCTACCAACCAAGCTAATGAAAATTCAAGCCAAACCCTACGAAAATGACTCATTCCGCAATCTAAACGATTCGGGGAATTCAAAACAATTAACTATACTTTTATAGCAAACAAATAAATTATACCTACCAACCAAGCTAATGAAAATTCAAGCCAAACCCTACGAAAATGACTCATTCCGCAATCTAAACGATTCGGGGAATTCAAAACAATTAACTACACTTTTATAGCAAACCACTCTCCAATTTTATTACGGGTACCTTGTCAGCCGATGAGTCGTCCTTCCGCCAGCTTGCGCTGAATCTCAATGCTCGCCCGACACATTTAGTTTTAGTTTCGTCTTCTCCGTTAGACTAATATGAATGAAACATGCAATGTTAGTAATAATAATAAAGGAAGGCAAAAACTGCTAATGTTAGATGCGATAATTCAACAAAACCTATTTAACTTTATCTTATCGCTTTCCACTTTAAAGAAAAGACCCACTCTACAGTCCCCGCACGTAACAGTTAATGTAGCAGTTTTCTTTGAGTGTTTGCTGTCAAATGCAGAAAATCAAACACTGAAAATACTGAAACGNTCGCTTTCCACTTTAAAGAAAAGACCCACTCTACAGTCCCCGCACGTAACAGTTAATGTAGCAGTTTTCTTTGAGTGTTTGCTGTCAAATGCAGAAAATCAAACACTGAAAATACTGAAACGATGACTGGTTTGGTTAGTGTGCGAGGAGAGGAATCCGTGAAGCAAACTTCAAGAAACTGAAAATGCCGAAGTTGAGTTGAAGATGATACAAAAAGAGTGAATGAAATATAAATGGCGAAATATAACGCAATTTTACGTGCCTTTGATCTATGTCTAAATGTCTCACCGCATTTCTCTTGTCAGTTTAGCAGCTTTAGAAAGAAGTGCATCCTTTTCCATGATTCTTTTTGAGTTAAGTATTAAAATTAAATTTTTATTTTTCCTTCTTAAGGAAGAAATAATGCTCTGACTAATGCCGAAACATATTTTGATTTGTAGCAAGTAGCGTTAGCGTAGTTTGTAACTGAATGCTCGACCTTGACTCATACGTCTCGAATTTAATAGTTTTTGTGTCTGACTTGAGCCTACGCTTTCATCTGGTGTGTTAGGTACTTTGTCGTGTTCTGGAGAGTAATATTGGTGGTTTTTTAAAGAAGATCATCTCATTCGGGAAAATTAAGTAGTCAGCGTTTCTCAAACGGCTTATTTTCTGCAATTTTTACTGTTTTTAGTAGACTAGTAAATCAGTCAGTGTCACACTTTATCTTTTAAACTTCCGTTCTGCTAAGATTCATCGTGTATGGTAGTTGGGAGTATTTTATGACTTTTTACTTAATCCGTCCATTAGATTAGCTACTTGCCGTTTTCAGCAGACCACATAAAAAATTATTCATCTTGTCAACCCTTTCATTGTAGTTATCAAGGAATGCAAATGAAAGCTTATAAAAGAACAAGGACACGTCATCAAATCTCCATCATACCTAAAACCACTTTCCATCGTATTTTTATCATCATGTCCAAAAGACTTCGGATTTCGCAAGTGGAGCCATGCAAAATTTTTTTTAGAATGGAGCCACTAATGCATATGACGCATTTTACTATTACAACATTGTTGCAGTCAAAAAAAAATTCTCTTATCTATTTGCCATTGGAAATCGCCGTGTGATAAGCCTCACCAGTAATTTAAAAGGATAAAAATACGTATAGCAAAGAAAAGCAATACACCCAGTTTTTAGCCAAAGTCAAAGCAAACCAATTTTTTATTTCTTGGTTGCACACTCAGCACAAATGAAGCTTAAAACTCTGTAATGAAACTGGCCAAGAAACCAAAAAAGCTAAAAATGAGATTTTTTTGTGGATATAATGACACTCCAACACATAAAAGTGTGGCGATGGCGTGGCTTTCTGCCACTTTTACTGTATCACATTCATCTCCCCGCCTTACAACACTGAACCACCTTCCATAGTAATGCCAGAACTATGCATTTTGCATGTATGCCTTAAATTCTAAGCTCTGAGTACATTTTTTTGTTACCTTTTTATTACCTTTTTTTTCTTGACGTGCCTAGCCCAATGTCTCAGTCACAAATTTTTAATCCGTTTGCTTGTGAAAATCCATAAGGAATTGTGCGAATGGAGAGAAGGATTTTATTTTTCGCTGATGAAGAAACACGATAATATTCAAACATTGTCACCGTGATCAAGAGGAAACCGGCTTTTTTTAACAACTGTCACTTCTCAACATATCTCAAGTGCAGTACTTCGCCGAATGGATTATTGACATTGAGTAGGTATCCTATGTAAAAACAGAATATATTTTTTTTCTGGCATTGTGTCTTTGACAATGGTCTCACGTTAAAAACGCACTCACAATCAGTGCTTGTGTACATCCGTCTTCGCATAGTTTGATGGCACTTTTTAGGATGGGATTAATAAAGTAGAGTGCAAGAAAAAAAATTGGGAGACGCTAAGAGATGGAAAAAGGCAAGGCATATTTTTTTAAAAAAAGATTGGTTTGTAATATTGAAATGAATATGTTTTTCCTTACGCCACGAACTTCAACTTGTCAGGTGACAATTGATAATGCTTTTTTGGGTTTTATTCCTTCCTGCTAATGTGCTATTGGCGTGACATGAAAGGCAAAAAAAAGGTTTCTAGGAAGGAAAAAAAAGCTTCTTGCTAGGCAATATAGGAACAAGTTACAGAAAGATTTTCTGCTTTTAATACGTTGCACCTATCTCTATTCAAGTAGAAGAAGAATATCTTTTGCAGGAATTTTTCTTCCACAGATACTCATTTCAAGGCAGGTAGGAATGGCTTCGGCTTCGGTCTCGGTGCTCAGTCTTTTATTGTTAAAATCAGAAACAAGAGTTGGATAATAATGGGATGGCAGGGGAAAGATGTGTGCATATATTTACATTGCTCATTTGCCTTTTTTTTATACCTGTAAGGAAGAAGACGTGCTGGAATGCTGTCTCATAGTTTATCATCTTGCTAGAAAAAAAAATAACAAACTGAAAAGTGCA
>JAHZND010000265.1:0-31684 GCA_027744115.1 Acrocyrtus sp. NNG-2020
GTTGAAATCAAAACCTAAAAAAATTCTCATCAACCACTACTAGCAAAATGTATTTCAGTGCTATATAACTCTTTATTATCTTTCTCTATATGCAATTTATTACTAATTTTCACATTTTTTTGCAAATGTTCTCAATTTTCCATCTGCCACGTACACTTGCACTTGCTACTCAAAAAGTGAAGAAGGCTGTAGATTCATATACTCCTCAGTTTAAAAATGCATAATAACATACACTGCTAATACTAATCCTATATTTTCTCTGTTTAATCTGAATTTATGGATAAGTGTACTAGATCCATTTTCAGTGGCTGCCAACAAAAACAAGAGCATTTACCACAGAAAACAGCCACAGCCAGACTTGCCAGTGCCACCACCGCACATTTTGATGAAGATGAAAAAAGAGCTGTATCAAGGCAGCTCACACTTTTACATATTTTTAGCCGTTCGATATAACCGTTCTATTTCTGTTTACTTTTTGTCTTTTGAAAACTTTCTTGGCACATAGAGCCACTGCCACTCCACAGCTACACAAATCTCTAACTGACCTATCTTCAAAAATGTGCTAATCACGGCAGCGACATCGACACATGCCACATCCAATTTATTCTCTCCGTAAAATAAACTCACGTGGATCCTAATATTAAAGTCAAAAGTGCTAAATTAAATGCAAAAAGACAGATTAAGAGCATCCTATGAGTGCTCTACTTCAAAAAGTTTGGTCTACACAGCCTCACCAAACTAACACTTTGCCGTGATTGCAATGGCTGTGACTGAAAGAAACGCCCCCTCACTCATTTCCTTACTTTCTGTACTAACCCATTTCTAATCCCTACTTACAAAACTGCAACTACTGTCACTATATAAACAAAACTCTCCCTGGCAGCACTTGTCTTCCTTCCAAAAATCTGAGCGTGTCTTCTACAAATCTTTTTTTGTAGAATTAAACTGCACTACTAAATCTCTGCCAAATTGTCTCCATTTCTCTCCAGCGTTCTTCTTCTAATGTCGAAAGTGTTTTACCAGAGTATAGATCAAAATTGGTCATGTCGTGTCAACTCGTAAAACACGAGGGACACGATTCACACCAGTGATGGAGATCCCAGACTTGCGGTATATAAATTCTTCCTGGCTTGAAATTTTATTAATTTTTATTTTTCCTGTCTAGATCCACGACGAGCGGGAAATGAATGTGTTTTCCTTCACTGCAAAGAAATCAAAAAAATACACTCTAATTTTAGTTCATATAATTAAGCCCATATCTTCACCGGCTACACACTAATAAGTACTAGTGTAGTTTCCAAGAAATCATTTTTTATTACTAAACCGTATCACCACCTCGACAACACGACATGCCCTATAAATAAATGAAAGCAGCAATATCGTCCTCTTTTACCATAGTCACTACAGGAACTCAGAAATATCCTCTCTCATCTAAATTCCTTAATTACTAATCTGATAAGTAAATTTATTTCTAGATCATATTCCACGCATCCGAGGACTTCTTTTAGAAATGAGTGTACAGCAAAGCTGCATCCCACTCTGAACAACCCAACTGCTTCCTGTTTGACACTATTTCACAAAATCAAATGACATGATAACATGAATATGAGCTTGTCACCCTTTCTATTATTACTGAAATTGTGCCCATCTACTACCAAAAAAATAATATACAGTTTGACACTATTTCACAAAATCAAATGACATGATAACATGAATATGAGCTTGTCACCCTTTCTATTATTACTGAAATTGTGCCCATCTACTACCAAAAGAATATTATACCCCTATGCATTCAAACTCAAACTGTCTGCTGCGTTTCCTCTCTCACCCAACCGCTTCTAAATGCATGCTGGCAGTATAAGCAGTAAAAGTATATCTAGCTCAATATTTAATCAATAAAATTTTATTGGTTGAGGCATCACTTACTGAAAAAAAACCATTTCATTACTAGCCCTATTTTTGGACTATTTTTGGGGGTGTATAGAGTGCAGTATCTTTTTTTTATTTCGATTTTACTGAAATCTTTCAATCCCCAGCATTTTAGTACTGATCTGCTGATAAAGGAACAGGAAACATAAGAAAAGGCCATTCACAGCTCAAGCTCCCCCATTGCGTTTTATCGTTTTCTGAAGCAATTAAATTTTTCTATATCCTCTTTCAATAATGGCAGCAAAAGTAGCAAAGATAAAATATTGTGGAATTAATGCATAAACATATTTTTTTCAAAAATTCAATTCAGCTAAACTTGGATAGCGAGCTTTTTCTTTTTACCAGTATTTCCCTGTAACCGTCAACAGATCAAGTGAGAATTTTGACACAATCAACGACCATCGAGTAGCATCCAAGCAGTATTATAAGAAGGTAAAAAAGTTAAAGGACTTTTCGCCCACATGAAAATCCCCAGCTCTCGGCCGCATGCATACATATGTATATGTTGAGGGAAACTCTTTTTATTATGTTTCTTTGATTATGTCCACGTTACTGAAAAACTAATACGTGAATATTGTAGTCATAGGATCATCATAATAACTGTCTCGCACTATGTAGCAAAAAAGAAACTGTAAAAGAAGGAGATAAGGATGCGTCTGGCAAACGGCATCTTGAAGATGCTCGTCTCACCATTGCCATTTCTTTTTACTTGTTCTATCATCTTTCCCCACAAGCCACACACTAACAAAGCTCCCAGTTAGAAGTCGAGAGGGAGACAAGTTTTTCAAGCTTCTTCTCAGGTAAAAGAAGGTGTGCTGTTGCAATGCGAGTCAGAGTCAGCGCCCAATATTTCGACAGTACTTAAAAACTCAACAACAATAAGCGGCAAATAAGTTCCATCGTCTTTTGCAAAAAAAAAGACACGCAAAAAGGTACTAGTCTACCTGTCCTTGTCTCTTTTCAGCATCTGCCGCTCGTTTTCCCGGCCATTTTTCATTTTCTCCTTCTCCTCAAAAAATATATTTCAGTTTATCCCACTCCCAAAAAAAACTAATTTCGAAAATTGGAACTAATAAGCTACCGTCAAACTTTTCCATCTGCACTACAGCTACAAATCGATAAGATAGACAGAAAAATCTCCCAGGAGAGGACATAAAAAACGTTTTTTGTCAATGAGCAATGCGCCCCAGCCCTAAAACATTGTTTTTATCATCATCATCACTACGACTTTCATAATGCCCGTAACGCATTCACCATTCACCAACACGAAAAAAAATATCATCTTTTTTGAGGCAGAGAAATACCAACAACGAAGACATGTTAAAGACGTTACTAACCAAATCGGAGTGCCACAAAACCACAAAAGTAACAGCAATACTGACTACATGAGGACTTATATATGCTCCCATACATTTATGTTTTTTTTCTTCTCTTTCAAATAAAAGAAATCCCTTTTAGAAAGGTTAACGCTCATTTCCTTCTGGCAACAATTTGATCCCAAGGAAGAGAAGAAAATCCCTCCACGTATGCACATCCGTAAACAATAAGAAATGATTTTTTATTATTATTATGCACGCATGCATGCGTTCTGTACAACAAGAATGATAACAATAAAAAGGATAATATACTATTCCGCGTGCATCTGCATAATCATAACCAATAATAGCGCTGAATGTTAACTTTGTAGGTTTGCTTTTTGCTGCTAATGTTACTCCCGTCGTGTTATTCGTCTGCAAAGACATTTCATTTCACAGAAGAGAAAATTGAATCTAAAAGATACAGGTAGAAAAGGAAGACGACTCTATACTAAAGAAGGGAGTGAGTAGCGAGCTAATCTGTCATCCGTCCTGTTTCAAGCTCTATGCATTTTCGGGGCGTTGCTGTCTCTAATAATCCCTTTTTTATCAATGATCTTTAAGGTCCCTACCGTGACATTTACTACTTCAGCTGCAAATATATACTTTTTCCGGAAAATATAAATTAGCAAAACTTTAACTAGTCCTTTTTAATCTGCAAAACTTCCAACATGACAGATACGATTTTTTACAAGAGAACGAAAATTGTGTGCACAATTCTAAATTCTTATATCCATATTCAACTGCTGAAAAAAATTGCATAAGCTATCCTCAGCTAAAAAAATTCTCCCAATAAATATATACCTATATCCTTTTTTATAGTGTCGCCACGCCAGCCTAAATAGAAAGCCACCGCCATGCCACCCGATACATACGTGCGATAATGAAGGTGAGTAAAACAAAAACAAATATATTTTCGCGTGACAAGTCATGTACCTTCCTATTTGGAGGAACTAGAGTACGGTGAAATATTAGCAAAAAATAAATTATCAACTTTGGCTACGACCAAAACGCCTAGCACTAATACTGCGCAAAAGGAAAGCCCACTAATGGAATGAAAAACTGCCAGACTCCCTCACGAAAAAGGATATTGATCAACGTCTGCTGAATGTAATGTAGTTCGGCCTTAATAAATGTACAAGTAAATACGCTCGTGTTGGCTAATACACCAAACCTGTAACTTTTCACACAGCCACTCTCACATTTCTGAACGTCTTCATCTCATCTTCACAGGAATCCTTGCTGCTTGTAGCTACTCAACTGTTTTTTTCGTCTCTCATCAGTACCATCATCGTGTACTTTCAAAACCTCTAAATCGCTCAAAGATTTTTTGAGCGGTTACGCTCCTCCAATGCTTACTTCTCGCAACATTTTTTATTTTGCTACGCTCTGTGTTCTTCGCAATATGTATTTTAATAGCACGACTGAGGATTATGTCGTCAAGCGGTTGTCGTGAAGCCGATGATATGTATATCTATTTAATTTATCGAGAAAACTTACTAATACATATATATTTTTCTTTTACTGCCCCAGGCCATATCGCTGTTTGCTAGAGACACATAAACTCGTTACCACAGCTTTTATTGCAATACCATGTGGCTTCATTTTCAATCGCGGATCTGTTGTAGTAACCAACAACGCTGATTATTAGCGATTGCGAAAAAAAATATCATGGACTAGTCCTCACAGACTCATCATTGGATCTAATTACTGATTTATACATATGCCCCCAAATCATAAATCCAGTTGATTCAAGCGCGTTTTTCCATCACATCTACCAATCTGTACATTTTTCGTTTCTTTCATACTGGGTGCTAAAAAAAGTGCTAAAAATTTTTGTGTTCTAAACTCCAGAAAAGTTTTAGAACGAGTAAAAAATGCTATGTTGTTTGCAGTCATTCTCAGGGAGTAGTTAGGTTTCATTGCTTTCCTCATTCTTACCACCTTACCGCTATTCTAATTTAGAAATATATATCCATTACCATTTTTATGAACTGCGCACTGCAGCTGCATCCTTTTTTCTGAAAGAAGCCGCAGAACTTTATGCATGACGACAAAAGCTATAAAAATTTTCAATAGTGTGCCCCATACGGAACGCACAAGTGCCAATGTGAGATAAACTACTTCAAGATGCACAACTTTGCATGAAACTACGAACTCGGACTAAAAGAAACCACAATGAACTGTGCAAAGTCACTCACTCCCGTTCACTACCTAACATCATCGCCCCTCATCATCATTTGAGATGTTCTGAACACTGTAACTGAAAGTGCCAAGAGAATATTTCTTTGACAAAATGTATACCTAATAAAACGCGACAAAAAGGAATACGACAGTAGTAAAAGCAGTGAGCATTGAACATCCTTAAATTATTTTACAGGTGGAAAGGGGAGAAGCGGAAAACAACTGATTTTTTTACAGCTGCAAAATATATTCTGCATTTTTATCCATATCTCTCCTCCGTTCTATGACTGTTGTGACTGACTGCGGGATGCGATACAATAACTGACGCTAAGTGCTGCCAGTACTTATACGCTGCATGCCATTTTCTCAGTTTTTGACAAATGGGAGGAGGATGACCACGCTCAAAAAATATTCAGGGAATGAATGGCAACGGCATGCATGAAATTCATCTCTTTCCCATTGTTTTCTCGACAATAAAGTGAAGTCAGGCTGAATAGTGGCCTCCTCCTTCTCATCTCCCTAACTACCAAGTAGTGGTCGAGTTGGTGTGTGTGGTAGCTCATGCATGTGGCAGCGTAGTAGCTCAAAAAGCAAAAAAAATTCTTTTAGTTCTGCCTCTTTAAATTTTTTCACGCATATTTTACCAGTTTGCATAAGTATTTTTTTTTCTTTTATGAGATGGACGGAAAGGGACTGATCACTTTTTAGTGTTTAGGGTTAACCATCTCTATCATCAGAAATAAAGTGAAGTCAGGCTGAATAGTGGCCTCCTCCTTCTCATCTCCCTAACTACCAAGTAGTGGTCGACTTGGTGTGTGTGGTAGCTCATGCATGTGGCAGCGTAGTAGCTCAAAAAGGAAAAAAAAAATCTTTTAGTTCTGCCTCTTTAAATTTTTTCACGCATATTTTACCAGTTTGCATAAGTATTTTTTTCTTTTATGAGATGGACGGAAAGGGACTGATCACTTTTTAGTGTTTAGGGTTAACCATCTCTATCATCAGAAATTTAACAGTCAACCGCACACAATAATTGAAAAAAATTGCGATGGCCACCACCGTGCAGTAATAATCCATGTTTTTTATCACCGAATAATCTTTTCTCTTAAAATTCTGCTTCCCTAAAGGAAAATCCATTTTCATTCACTGACATTTTACTTTACGACTGCCAAAATGACGACGCAGCCAATGAAAAAGCATTTTCAGTGCTCACTGCTCACCCAACAAACCTGTGTCGAATTGCATCATGTGTGCATGTGTTCTGCTGACGTTGCGCCATGAACCTGCAAAAAAAACTGTCGAGTGGATACTCGTCGTCACATCAACTAAAAGCGCGATAACTATTGATTTATCCTGACTGAATGGCTGTGTAGTTTTTTTTATATTTCTTTGCGGGACTATGAGTGTCGGTAAATATAGCTATTGTTTTACTGCCACATAAATTATATTTGCCAAAGCTCATTTCAATAACATGTGAATATCGCAACAATCCCTCAGTTTGTTTACACTTGTCAGCTTTTGTGGTGATGTGGGTGACACCAATGTATATAGTACCTGTCTCAGAGTCCTGAGTGTTTCTGCCTCCAAACTTTTAGCATTTAACAAAAGCGCTATTTTCATTTTCGGTTGTTTTATGCTCCTCAAGCAAATTGGAACGATTATGGGACTTTTGCCTGTGTGTACTTTCAAAGACCACTCTTGGCTTTGGCTGACTATATAGCTGACGATCCTATCAGCGCATATCTTATTGATGACAGCGTCGACACGAGCTTTTTTCATTTTACTGCAGAAAAGGCATAAAAAACGCTAACCAAAAGGAACAACAAATGTGGGAGGGCAATAACTCCGTTTACTTAATAAGTTAAAACCAACAGCAAAATTATCGAATTCCGATTATGTCATTACAAGTTTGTGCTAAGTTCTTATAGGAATGCTATTGCTAGATTTATGTGTAGCCGTCGAAGAGCTATTCACTTCAGATCTGCAGTTCTCTTTTCTTTTCTGCCCATTAATAGGCCAATTTTCAATATTTTTTTAACTAATGGCCTGCTTCAGTTGTTTTTGCGAAGTAGTGATGGAGCCAACAGTTATCTTTGTAATCGATCAGTTCGTGAGTAATGGGTGTTCCCTGTAGCAGGGTTTCTTTAAAAAAGCTAAAATATTTACTTTACGTGAACTACACACATAATCTACCATCACGAGCCAATATCCGTTTCTTTAGGTAAATTTCAGCTAACGGAATCCCTCTTTTACAGATTGTTAATTGTAAGGCTACTTGTAGGCACGTAAAATTTAATAATTTAACAAAAAACTAATAATTAAGCAGAAGACTCTTTTTTGTCCAGTGGCTGTTGTTCTTCAGCTACTTACATTCAATAATTATGAAGGGAAGGTCATTGAATCACTCTTCCTGGTGCAACTTGTTCCACTCTATCATCAATACTAAGGGGAACTTGTTCTTTCACCTACACTACCACTTAAAAGACAAACTGAGTCATCAGAAAATCGAGAAATTGAATTAATTATAGAGTTTTTCCCCTTTTCCTAAGTAATATTGCTTCTTTTTTATTTATTCTGAAGGTTGAATAAGGAGTGAAAAAAAGAGATTGACAACCTGACAAAAACCTAAAAAGAAGTGCGAGTTTCTCTTCTTTTAGGAGCTATCAAATAATAGTGCACAATTTCCGCGGTGACAATTGGAATAATAAAAAGGAAGCTCTTGTGCGAAGCCACATGCAACGAGCACACTCTCAGCCACCACGAAAATTGAAATGTGCGATTAGCAGTAGTCAATTTATTTCTTCATTATCGTCTCCTATCTACCTCCATTGTCATCCATCATTTGTGCATATATGTAGCTAATTTATACAATCGCATGTGCAAAATCAGGAATAAAAGCTGTCCTTGAAGGTGATGCAGCCTCAATATATCGTAGTTTACATACGGATATGAGATTATTCGTAGGTCATCTTTTTTATCTTCGTCACTTTACTGCACTGCCACGCTGCTAATTTCTAATCAAGCGCAAGATTATATTTTTTAGCGTTGACTTAGCACAACATCCACCACCACCTCTGACAAATATGGAATCTAGCAATGAAAAAAAAGATGACGAGCCGTTTTATCAACTTCTTCTTCTTACTTTTCTATTGAGCTATGACAACTTTCCTATTTTAGATACCAATTTATTGTTCCCTCTCCCATACTCCCTATTACAGTTAGTTTATTGTCGTAAATAACGTAGGATCAACCGAAGTTCTGTGTTCAGGGAAAAAACGAACTTTCAAAAAACTAAAAAGTGAATCGTGCAGTAATAACCACAAGATAAAAATTGTTACCTTTTCTGCACATCCAAAATAAAAGACAAAAAAAATTAATTACTTTAGGGATGCAATGGGCTGAGCTCTTCAATCTCTTATTTATTTAGCGGTCATTTTAAGGGAAAAGGGGAATAGTTTGTAGCTTAATTTATTAGAATGGTACGCCGACTACGGAAAACTTTGCTCATATTTCATATTTAGCAAATATGGGCAGTCTCGGCGAAAAATTTCGGCAATAAATATGCGCACAAATCATTACTTGCTTGTAAGCATAAAAAAGTCATCTACAATGCTACAGAGCTATTGCAAATTACAAATGCTATGGTGTTTACGATTTTATAACGCGGAGCAAATTTTGCACTTCCGCTGTTAATGCCAGCACATGCTCGGCTCTTCACAGTCAGTGAAAAACAGTAAAAAGTCCGTGGCACTGCCACGGTGGCAGTAAAAAAAATCAGAGACTGAAAGGGAATTTTACTTTTCTGTATTTCACACGTTCCACTTTTTTATACTTTTTACGTCATTTATCATATTTCTACGCCATCAACTATCGGGCAAAACGAGGAGTGAATGAATGAGTCCAATAAAGTAATATTTACTCAGGGGTCTTCCAACTCCTGATGCAAATAAATCTGACACAATATAATGAGCTGATAATAATGGTGAGCTCTGCCCCTATTTCATACTTGCTACTCCTTCACGATAACATTTATTTAAGCTGAAAGTTACAACTTTAGTCAGCAAATTATCAGATGCTTCACCCATTCATTTGGCATATGCGTAATGATCCATCACACTTATTTATTACGTACACTTTCTACCTTTACAGCCTTTTTAAAATATAATAAAAAAAACTGAATTATATATTCTACATTATGCAACTTCTCTGGTTAGGTGTGTAATTAGATCGAACATCTACTCACAACAATCACCATCATAAATTCATTACTCATTTTCTGCTGAACAAGGAACAAGTTGCTAGTTCACAGTGCACGATCAAAAAAAAATAGTTCCCACGATCGTTTGGAGGGCTCTCCTTCTAGCTCGGTGGTACACGCAGTAATGCGCAATAAGTGTGGTGATGATACTACTACAATATATATATTTTTTCTTTTTGGTTTCATAATAAATTTCCTATTCTGAAAACAAGTTTACATGAGGAATCCATTCAAGGAATGAGAGTTTAAATCCCTCGACGTTATTTACTCTCGGTGAGTAAAATATAAGTGTTAGTTTTCAAAGGAAAAAGAAACGACGTGTTATGTTGCAACAAGCGTAATCTGAAATGGCTCATTTATTTTCAGATTATAGAGATTCTATATTCGCCGCTCCTGTTAAAAAATCCTTCGTTTCACTAGCGCTTTCTGAAAATCATCCTTTTTACCATTTATTCTAATATTGCTCTGATAGGGGAAATGTCTTTTAAAACGAGCAATAAAAAACGAAGAGCACACTAAAACGGATTCGTAAACAAAGTCAAGTTGCTTTGCCATGTAGAAAACCGCTGTAGTAAACAAAGCCATTTTTTGTAGCGTAAACTAAACGGCTTGATAGTACAAACTCAAGAAAAGGAGTAAACATTTCTTCTGAGAAAATCTTGAGAAATTGTGAGCTGTTAGCTAACTGTTCTCTCTCAACGCTGATTTGTCTGTATGCAAGCTCATTTATTCGTGACATGACATGAGTGTCATCATTTTCCCTGTCACAAATCACAATCAAGCGAGAAGGAGAGGTACAGCTGAAAACGGAAGTTTGGTATCGGTGTATTGTGTGGTCTCGTAATTTCTCACCAGAATAGGAGCAGCAGACACAGACTAAAGGACAACTTCATTTTTTTGGTTACGAAAGCGACAAGCACATTTCTTATCTGACGCAACATAAATTTAATGCCACGTTGACTGATAACCCTACCCTTTTCCTCACACACAGAGCAAGTTGATCCAATACACATCACCAATTATGTAGTTGCTCACACAATCGCTAACTTCATCATAATGCATCATTTTAAAATCTCGGTTTCACTCAAGCCACGTACCCAACTAGGTAGATCAGTTGAAGAAACTGCTATTGAAATTAGTATGAAAGTAGATCGTCTGCAATTTATCAGTACATTAATTTCAAATCTGATGACGGATAAGGGTGGACAAAGCGAAACGGCCTTTTTATTACATACATGCACAGTGGCGCTAAAAGGCATCATCATAACTTTTAGCTCCTTCATAGCTCTTCACTTTTAACACCAGTGCCAGTTGGTTTCCCGTCAATAAAAGAAATTATTTTTACTGATGACAAGCTTGAATTAGCGCATAAACACAGAAATAAGAATACGTTTTCAAATTAACACAGACTAATCGTTAAAATTAATTGCGGCACGAGAAACTCCCTCTTTTATTACGTTTTTTCCCACTTCACCTCCACGTTTCGCCTTTCTGCTATAATCCACCTGAAAAACTTCCGCCACTGCGCACTTAACCTTTTTGGGGTTTTGTCACTTACAACACTGCCAACTTATAGTCACCTCAGTGCACACTACAATAAAATTATTATTACGTGAATATTTTCTCCGTATCTTGCGGGCACATAATAAACGAAGAAGCTGCAGGTTGCACTTTACGTTCGGCT
Organism: Acrocyrtus sp. NNG-2020; assembly: GCA_027744115.1. NCBI lineage: Eukaryota > Metazoa > Arthropoda > Collembola > Entomobryomorpha > Entomobryidae > Acrocyrtus > Acrocyrtus sp. NNG-2020. The sequence continues at coordinate 11,408 of JAHZND010000265.1, forward strand.
TTCTGACATCAAAGCTTTGAAGCAATTAAAAAGTTGTGTTCGTAAGTTGCAAAGAATTGTGCTATTTCTTGCATCCCTAACATGTCTGAAAGAGCCAGGGAAAAAATTTGTCATGCCTACTTGCATGTAATTATTTCAAATGAGGGTTGCGGAAAAAAGAAACTTGTCGTAAATTTTTAACTGCCTGTATGTGTTAGTTTTACACATTTCCCGTCAGCCCCACACCGTAAAAATGAAGCCTGCAGGCTCACACATACACATAAAATACGTCAGTTTTTTTTCAGCGAAACTAAACTAATTTTCTAATTTTTGTTAACATCCTGCCAGCGCCAAAAAAAACTGCTGATGATATTCCTAGCGGAAATTATCCTTCTCTTTTGTGATCAGCAGAAATCGACCACTGTGCCCCACAAAATAGAAATAGAAAACGAGAAGGTCTAAAAACCCGCTTAGCATGAAACAATACCTACACTATAGTTATTTTTCTGAGAAGCATCTTTACTTCGAGGATCAGCAACTTGGAAGCTAATAATAGTAACAACAAGCTAAATTGATGAGGAAACGATTTTTGTCGAGCTGCCTCTGTTCAAGCTTTGCTGATCCCATATCCAAAAAAATTCTCGAGCCTTTCACGTTCTCCATACTGTTCTAATGTTTTGAGAGATGAAAATAAATCCTGAGTTTGGAATTACTTTTGTCACATGCTAACCTTCTCCACGCACAAACCATTTGTAATCTTATCTTTTTTCAACTTTTCCCTTTGCTGAGAGATCAACGAAAAGGAGAATGCATACAGGACGAGGACAGAGAGGAGTCCCAGGAAGACGAAAAAAATTATCTTGTCAAAGATGGGTGGGAAATATCTTTCTAAAAATGCATTCCTCAATATTTTTGTTTCGTCACACTTAAAATTAACCATATATCCTTCTCTTTTCATACCTTCTATTTTACTCACATTTCTCACTCCAGAAATTAAAACTGATGCCAGCACGTTAAAAAAATCTTTATTGATGGCGACAAGCTCATAAGAGCATTTATTATCCAGTTTCTAAATTTTTATAAACTAATCTGCGGAAACTCCTTTTACTTTCGCTAATACTTTGATTTATATATTTCCTATGATTTCAAGACCATTACGAGTATAAATTTGAGCCAAGCTTTTCTAATTTTAACTCAATCAATTTACTTAAGCGTGGTTCAATGCCATGATATACATTTTTCCCATTTTCATGTGTAAACACAATGGATGCACGCACGTCCTCGGCCTCGCCGTATCAAATTGATTTCACTAATTGTTAAATTGTCTCAGTTTATCTTGTCTCAGTTTCCACTGCAGTTTGCAATACTGCAATATTGCTTACCCCTCTAGAGTAATTTGCTGTTAGTGTTAATGAGAGTGGAATGAGAGTGCTAGCGTTAACATTCAGTTTCAACAATAACTCGATTCTATAAAAAAAGAACCGTTCCATTGTTGCGAAATCTATTTTTTTTCTCTGTGTGTGAGCTATTTTCAGCGCCTGCGCCAAACCAAAAAGATGAAGACGGAATGACAATGACTATGACTGCACTCTTGATTTAAAATACCCCTGACTTTTGCAAACTGTTAAATTAGCGTGAACTAGGACACGCGTCGTGTGTTTCAGGAGGGTCCTACACTTACTAAAAGAATGAAATGCAAACTTAACTACGATTTTTCAGTATTACTCTATTATCAACAGCTGAAGATAATAATTTTTCGCATGGTCTCGTTCTGTTCTCTTTTAGATATTCAACTTTAGTATTTTTATGTTCTAATTCGATCGTTGTCGGGTGCATTAACGGCATGTGAAAACAATAAAAAAATATATACATGTAGTTAAGCATCATTCAAGAGAAATGCCTTCAAAAAGGAGGTAACACACTTTTTTTTCAAATACCTACCACTACATGGAAATCACCACAAGTTGACAAAGTGAAACCTGCTATAAATGATATACCAAAGCAATTCTTTTGAAACAACAGCTCATAAAATTTGCACTGTAATTTTTAGCATGTAAAAAAAGCCAAGTACTTCCACTAACTTTGAAAAGGTGCAAAATCATTTTCCGGCTGTGGTACCGCATCTGCGCAATTTTCTGCGTGTCAATGATTCCCTTTCACAGTTTCACAGCCGAATTAGCACCCAGTCCCGATTGGGCGGTTACTTGAACATACTTTTTTTTTAAATAAAAATAATAATCAATACGACATGCATTTACTAACCTGATAATTTCTCTTTGTGTTGCTAAGTTGCTACGCTCCAGAACACATCCCACGCAAGTAATTTTTTTTTACGAGAGGTGCCCTTCCTGTCATAAATAAGTAAACACGTTCCCAATTATTTTGGATCATCTGCATAAATGACACAACCGCAACACTAAAGTATCTTTACACTTTAAAGCCAGCTCCGCAAAAAAATATCTCATTTTTACTCTCATTTATTAACACGGCACATTATTTCACATGAGAAGAGACCTTGACGTGTTCCCATTTATTTTCGCGCGTTACTTTTCCTCCTTCTAAACTAAACCGTACCAACGAATATAAACTATTTCAATTTGCGTAGAAAAAATATTCCAAAAAGGATACCCCGGATAAAATGGAGCGTATGGGTGCTTGAATCACCACCGTCACCAGCAAAAGTTATTATTTTTTATTCACACGTCATGTAATCTCATAGCTATAATTTTTTATCCCACATACATCCAGTCCAACTTTATATTTATATTCCTCCTTAAAGAGCTGACTTTAATAATGAAATACGCCGAGATTACATCACGCACATGTTTCCTACACAAACTGAAAAAATATACTAAAACCACCGACCATTTATTATTTTAGAAGAAACGTAAATGGAAGAAAATAGAGGGTAACTACTTGCTCTATAAATGACCCAACTTATCACATGTCATGAAATTCTGATTAGATTTCCTAGCAAAAAAAAACAAATCCTACCACCACAAACTACACATATTTCTACTAACACAAATCATAACCCCATACATGAATAAACAATTAACGATTAGCTGTTATCGTTTCATCCGAAATACAAACGATAAGGATAAGGAAGCTGCAAATCTGCCAACTTTGCTACCAGCACCCGCCTCTATTTTATTTCCCTCTCCAAAAATATCAATAACCTACCAACCTCACCACCAAATTTTAACCAAACCTTTTCCAACCCTACTGGACAAACCCATCTTTTTTTTAAAAAAAATCCTTTCCCTTTTATCTTTTACCTCCATTTCTCTCTACTAAACTAAACTCACTTTATTTTAATTAAACTTATTAACCTTTCTCTACTCCACATTACCTTCTTTTTTTTATTATTCCGTTCCCCAGTTGATTGAACACTGAACAGTACTTCTCCCAAATTCTCCAGTTTAGATTATACTCACTTCACTTAATTCACACCAGTTATTTTAAAGTTTTCCAAAAGGCTCACTTCCGAATTTACAACACAACTTTAAAATCGTTTTAATTTTTCCTCAACTTCTTTTATTTACCTCTCTTCTACCACCACCAGGAGCACATAGGAAGAGTAGCGTAATCATCTTCATCTCTTCTCTTCGCACAAAACAGCTCCCCATAAACCAGCAACCAGCCAGGCAGGCGAGAAAAAAAATAATGTATCTGCTCACATCAGGTAAATAAATAATATGCCTTATTTACAATTTTTTTTACAGGGAGAGAAGAACTTTTGCAGCAGAAAAGCGTATTTTGTACACTGCAGCTTTGCTCGCTGCTCTTCTCAGGTAAAAAAGGAATTCCTCCTTCCAACAACAATCCCTCTCCACACTAACTCCCAATAATGTAACTTGTTCAAGAGCGACTGAGTGACTGACTTGACTAGAAAAAAATTATTCTATACCAATTCAAGTTTTCTTCGCCGTTTTGACTGCAGATGAAAAGAAGGTAACTTGTATAAAAAAAACATTCTTTTTATAGTATTTTTTTTCCTCTGTAATTCTGTATAATACTTACTCCCTAAAATAATAATGTACTGTATTTCTTTGCTATTCGCTGCTGCTGCCCAATTCCTTTTCATTTTATTCCTTGTTCCTTGTGCGAGGGACAAGAAGGGCGAAGAAGAAGATGCGTTTTTTGGGCTCTCTTCCTTCTTTTACTTGCTTTTTTGATGTGTTGTTGCTGCTGCTGTTACTGAGCAACAATGGGACTGCAGAGTTGTAATGAAAAAGAGCAACAATGCCAAAAAGATATATAAATCTATAAGCGGAGTAAGCTCACATATGTGAAAATGTGGAATAAGAATAAGCATTTTTATAAGCATCTTCTTATTTCGGGAAGCTACATTTTAAAAGTGCATTCAAAAATATATATATTGAGCTGCAGAGCAGATGGATACTCAATCTCTTTGTGCTTTATCCTGTGTGTACTAAACGAGGGCAAGAGGAGTGAAACACGAGTCGAGTTTGAAGCTGAGATGAGGCTGAGGCATGTCAGAAGATTTTTAAGAGGAGTTCATGGGCAAACTGTTTGTAAATGAAATGGGCTGAATTCACATTCACGGCATTGTTGTAACTTGCAGCAGCATTATAAAAGGAGAATAAAAATTTTTTTTTGTGAGGTATTAAGTAAACTCTAGCTCTTATAGTGTCTGTAGCCTGTGTACAGCATGTAAAAGGGCAAGGGAAATATGGCTTGTCTTGAACATAGAAAAATGTGCGCACATTTTAGCTAAATGCACGTAGCAAGTTACTGGTTAAAGTTTTTATTCCGCTCATCCCAAAAATGCAAAAGTGTGATAGTGGCAGAGCGGATTAGACGAAAAAAGAGTTGAAGGATGAAAATGTATAGGGAAGAGGGATGCGCATAATTCTCGTATGGGACGTGTGACGTGATGGTGATGATTCAACATTCAACCTTCCCTTCTGTGTCCCACAAGAAGAGCTATTTAGGGTGGATGTGTGGAATTGTGGATACAAAATAGAGAGGTGAAGGTATGCATCGTCTTAATGCTTGTATGCTTTTATTTTTGGTTGGCGTTTAGTGCAAGAGCTAAGAGGCGTATTTAACAAAAGCCTTTCATTAGAAACTGTGGAGATTCCTGCTTGATCCTACAGCAACAGAAGCAAAAGGTGAACTGACGATGAGTAACTGAGCCTTATTCTTGTTTTTTTGAAGTGAGTTATGTTCTAAAAGAGCGAGATCCTGTCTTAAAGAACTTCTTGCTGTCCTGTGCATGATATTTGAGGAGCGAAACGTAAGGTGCTGCTGCGTTGTAATTGTAATAAGAAATGTTTTTTATGTTAAACCTGTCCATGGACTACATAAGATGTAAGACTTTCGTAGTTGTGTAATGAAAATGGTCTTAAAAGTTCAGATAGGCTCTTAAAGCTCTAGGGCTCCACCGTTCTTTTTCTTAGGATGATGATGAGCAAAAAAAATATATATTTTTTGTGAGGAGTTTTTGCTGTGTGAGCAAAAAAAAACGCCGTGTCTAATTGTAGTAACAGTATTAGTAGTAACTAGCTCTTTTTTCATAGTAGAAGCTCATAGTGATAATGATCATGATGATGGTTTAGTGTATGGAAAAGTGACTGTGAAGGCAGGCTCACAAATCACATTTTTTGTTAAGACTTTTTTACACGGCCCTTGCTCCGTTCTAGATGTTTGGCTTTACTAATTTGCAGACAAAAAAATATTACCCGTGGAAGTAGACGTACATATCGGTGGTACGTGCTGGGGTGGAGATATGGGAAATGTAAAATGCAAAAATTGATTTGGGTGATGAGGATTTGACATTTTTAGTGCGGTATAGTGCACGGGATGTCAGAATTACGACGGAAAAAAATACTTTTTGCATAAATATTTTCGACTTCCTGCCTACTTGTAATGCCTAGACGCTTAATTAGATATGCAATATGCCGTTAATGTGATTCCCTGGGACGGGCTAAGAAGGTTTCTAAATGCGCTGGCAATTAGTAACCGTACTCACGAGGCAGGCTAAATGGCCCTTTATGCTACCAAGTAAATTATTGTTTTTGGAGATGAATGTCAGGCTTATGTAATTAATTTATTTTATAGATTAGCTTCCTCAGGAGCGACATGCACCGCTTCCACTGATGGATGTCCTTCACAGTGACTTTTCACATGTTCGACAGCTGCACAACTGGGACTGCGGAATTGCCTGTGTTGCATCAATAGTAAAAGCTTTGGAGGGTGCACCTTCCTCCCATTTGAATTTTTCAAAAAATTTCTTAAAGCATGAATTCCACGGTGTGCTGCATCAGTTGCAAAACGAATCGCCGTATGCATTCGGGAGAAGGTGTGCTGTTAAAAGTTTTTATTTGCACTTAAAAGCTGTCACCAAGCTGAAGATATGGTCATATAACATGTGAACGTTCATTTTAGGCCTTGGACTATCGATCTATGCAATATCTTACGAGTGTTAAAAATAAATTATACTCTTTTTACGAAGCAGCCCAAGGTTAATCCTGGACTTGCCAAGTTGAGCTTTTACTCGTCCAGCGCATTTAAAAAGGTTCGCAGTAAATCATGTACAAGTGCTTGAATAATTACACGACACTCGTCTAATGGCCACTTTCGTGTTTTCTCTGTTAACAGGATACTAATCGCATAGCTGGTCTATTAAGCTCAAGTGGCGAACTTTGCGATAATATCACTACCGCTTCGGTTGATAACGAGGATTTCACTCAACTGCTGAATGAGGGCCCCCTAATTGCTCTAGTGGATGGAAATAAATTGCGGTGCAGGCACTGCAGAACATTAACTAAATTACAATGGATCATGAAATGGAGAGGTTTTAGTGGACACTACGTGCTTGTCATAGGATATCATGAAAATAAATCTATAATTTACTACAGGAATCCAGCTGCCAGTCATGGTAAGTTTTGCGTGGAGAAGCTCCAGTATATTCTCCTTAGCTTGCCATAACAGTCGTAAACACTCACTAAATTTATGCAGATATAAAAATGTTTGTTTTTAGAGCAATGCGAAATGCAGCTTTTGGAATTTCGGAAAGCCAGACAGGCCTTTGGGACTGAAGAAGACTTAATTGCAATAAAGAAATAATTTTTAAATATGAAAAAAATTCTTGAAATGTTTAAAGTATAAAATTTATTTGGCTGTAACAAAGATCAAACTGTTTCGGTTTGGGGCAAGTAGTCATCTTGTGAGGACTAGTCTATACTGCCTGCACAAAGAATGTAGCTGGTCGAAAAGGAATGAAATGGAAAGTCAGAGATGGCACTGCAATTGTTTTACTAGTTTTCAGGGAAGTTGAAGGCCAAAATCCAACTTGCGTACCTACTCATCAATTTTACGAGACATAATATTTTCCTGGTAGAGCTAAAAGGGAGAATAATGAACTAATAAAGTATCTGGTTAGCGATTTGCCTGTGTAAAACAAGCCAAAATGTTTTCATTTTTAACTGGGAAAGTGTGTTGGAACTTGGCCTTGGCACAACCGTGCCAAAGCAAATAGTAAGAGTAAAGCTGAGTTAATGCATGTACATTTGCTTATGTCATGTGCACGTCTAATAAATACAGAGAAGGAAAATACAGGAAACTACGGGGAAATTGAGCTCCGGTGTTCGCGGCTAACATTTCCAGTGCTCAGAGAACCATGGGTAGTTAAATTGTACGGGTCTTCTCTGGATTTCTCAGTCACTGGGCTAACGCTAAGAGGCCGTATAAAGGAGACATGACACTCGCGCACAGAAGTGGAAATAAAGCCACACAGGAAACCCTTCAGACACGGTTCCTGGTTAGCAGGCTACTTTGCTTTCCTTCTTGAATGACACTCCTCTCTATAGCAACTCGTTCCTTATAGTTACAACTAGGCCCATGTAGAGCCACAGCCGCAATGGAACTATTAGCAAAAACAGCAGAAAAAAGTTATTCTCAGGACGAAAACGGTGAAACCTTAGCAAGTTCAAATATGCACCCCGCCGTTCATTATTTTCTTGACGCGTTTCACCCACTCACCTTAACTATGGGAAAATGTATTATTATTATTCATGTCTAGTTTTCCAGGGTGTCGGGCTTTCTTTTGCAAGCACTGTGCTAAACTAGGGGGACTACCTGCAAGGAAAAAAAGTGCTTCCTGCAACATATTTCAATATCATCGGGCGATGAAAAGCAGCACTTTGGGCTAAAAAAAAGAATTCCCAACGTTTTCATACACTCCAACCTGTCTGACGTTTATTATTCATCATTTAAGTACTTTTTTTCCATTGCCAAGAAATTCGTCGCCCTATTTTGCGAGTAACTTTTTTAGTGGGCAGCGTAGTGCGTGCGGACGAGTTCCGTGGAGTCTCCAGTTGAGCGAGCCGTGGGTTCCGTAACTGGTCGACTATAGCTCACAAGGAAAACCGTTTTCCTTATATTTGAAATTCGCAATTTGAAAAAGCAAATCTAGTACACTTTTGCACGTAGAATATAACTGCACTCTGCAAACTGCAGTTTTCTGCAAAACTAATGTTTACTAATTTTAATTGGCGATGTAATTACTGACGCCGCCTGTCCTGTACATTAAATGCTAACGCAGGGATGAATACATTACGCGCATAGAAGGAGGAGGACGGCTGTACCCCTCCGTGTTTATCTTTTCTCTCTTTTCCTGAGCGTGTTCTTCCTTTACTTTTCCCGGAGAGAAAAGTGGAGCTAGAGCGCAGCGAGTACATTTGCATAATTCATTTGCGTGACAATGTGGTCTGCTCTTGTTCACCATTGTGATTGCCGTGCATCTTCCAACGCTCGGGAGAGAGAGAAAAGATAAGCACGGAGAGATTCAGCCGTTCTCCTCCTTCCATGCGCGTAATGTATTCATCCCTGCGTAAGCATTTAATGTACAGGACAAGGCGGCGTCAGTAATTAAATCGCAAATTAAAATTAGTAAACACTAAGTTTTGCAGAAAACTGCGAGTGCAGTTAAATTCAACGTGCAAAAGTGTACTAGACTTGCTATTTCAAATATAAGGAAAACGGTTTCCCTTGTCAGAAGAAATGTGTACAGACTTATTATGCAAGTTTCTATAACAGTTTCTGACAATGCGCCGTTTTGGAAGAAGAAAATTGCCACTTTGACTGTGACCCTACCACTTTCTGCACAATAGGCTAATGGGAGGTTCCACTTAATATATCTTCTTCCCACTAGTCAACTATGATATTCTGCATTGTGAATGAGTATAGATTTTTCGGTTATTTTATTAAAAAAGGAGAGAGGGTCATTGTTGTATTTTTGGTGCAAGAGTCTTATTCCTACTTTTGCGAGTACTCTTTTTTTCTGTGGATACGACTACTTATCAATACTGAGCTGAAGGATTCACCAAAGCAACCTTACTTTTTCTCTGGGAAACTTACTGGGACAGGAAAAGGGGGAGAGAAAAAGATGCTTTCTCTGCGGTGCGAGCTTGAGTCCACGACTGGGTGTGCAGCAGAAAACCTGTATGAGCCAACTTCGAGACAATCAGTGTGCCGGCAGACGCCACTCGAGTTACACACGTAGAGAGAGATACACATACACCATCAGTTTTTTCATTTTCAGTTTTAGACAATTTCAACTTTGCAGAAGAAAGCAAAAGGCATTTTGCCACTCAACTTTGTTCAAACACTCCAGTGTTAACACTTTTAACCGGTTATTGCAGAAAAGAAAAAAAAGCGTGTCGATATACTTGTTGACCATTATCAATTTTCTTGAAGAGAGCGTCGCTCCTCTTTTGTTTCCTTTTGAGAAAGCCAATTCCACCAGAAAAACTTTTTTTTGTCATACATAGTAAAAAAATGTTTAGCTTATTTTTAGTCTTCAAATAGCATGACTACCAGTTCTATAGATGGGAGAGCGCCTATCGTGCAAAAATAAATTTGTAAAGGAATGACTTCAGGCATTGTAGCTTCATCAATTGGGGTAATATTTCTTGACTAGTTTTCTCATTCCAGTTCTTTTTTCCTCATAGTATATTCCCTTATTGACTTATCATCCTTTTACGACTTTAATATTTGCTCGTATTTATTTTTTTTCGTTTAGAAGCTAAACTTACAATAACTAGAACATTCCATTTATTAATTTTCAGTAAAACCGTACAAAAAAAATATATTTTCCTGAATGCAATAATGCGTAGAAATATTGGAGGGAGATAGACTCACTCCCAGTTTTATATTTGCTATCAATTACCTTCTAATAAAAGCTATTTGCCGATCTTTTGCCCTGTTTATTTATTTAGGTTTAGTTCCTTGCTTTCAAAGAGCTTGTGCTCTTTATGTTTGTAACGAGATTGATTTTTATGTTTAAAAATATATATCTATGTCTATATCCTAAAAACGGCGAGTCCCGTGAACAAAGCGAAAATTTGAAAAACTGTCTTCAGTTTGCTAGCATGTGTCCCGTTATATTGCTGTGCAGTTATGCATGAAAAATTAAAGTGAGAAAGGTACATTAATTTTCAAGTTGCATGCAAACTCTTTTTCTCACGTTTAGATAAAGTTGATTTTCTTCGGTTTTGCATGCAGTACGTTAAAATACAAGTGAAAGTGAGACAAGCCGTCACTGCTCCAGCAGTGATCGGTACCATGCACCACTTGGTCTGACATATTTATTTTGTTTGCTCTTCCCTTTAAAACCACCGACTAGATAAATGTGATTGTGTGCTGTGCGTGTGCTTTTTTAATCTAGAAAAAGCAACTTTAAATCAATGCTGGACTTAGAGAATTACAGTTTTTTTCCCCTATTTTTGGAAGACAGTTCTCAGTTAAAATCAAACAGTGAGGGAGAATACTTTTTGTCAGTACATAATAGGATTGACCATTTATGTAGGAAGGAAAAAATTATTGCGCCACTCCACATATCACACATTGTTTAAATTAAAAACAAATGCTTGCGGCACTCACCCAGACTGCGGCGTGGTGAAAAAAAATCAAGACTGTAAAAGTGAAGCAACAGTGCTTGCTATTGACACTGAAAGTGATAGTACTCTTTGAAGAAGCGTGTCAATAATATTTAGTGCATAACAGTATTGGGAATTCCATTTTCGGTAAACTATTTATTTGCAAGTTGACCAGAACAAAAATATGCGCAGCACTGTCTGTAGAGCAGCCCGTGCGTGAAGGATACAAAAGACAACCGCTCGCTGAAAAAACTGCACGACAACATGGCAGAAGAACGTTTGCAAAATGACTTGAATGCAGAAACGTCAAGCAACATAGGAAGAAAAGATATTACTGTGGAATGTCATTTTTCAGCAATAGCTCGCCAATTGCCCCAAATGCTGAGAGCTGCACTGAAAATAAAGTAAGTATATGAACAAGGGGAAGACTACGCGCTCCGCGAAACAAGACATATTCCGACCTTGCAAGCAAAACAGCGGCACCTTCACCTAGCACCCATGTAAGTTCATTCATTTGCCCTGCTTTTTATTTCAGAAGCTGACGGGGGAGAAAATGAAAATCGTTTTTTGTAAACGGCAATTTACAACTAATATCTATAGTCCATGGCGTTTTTTCATGAATTCATATTTTATACATGCATTTAAAAAGTGGTTACTTTAAATAGACAGTTCCCGCTTTTGCTTCTTGTTCCGCTCATTTTACTTTCAGGACACGTTCGGACGAGCTGTGTGGTCGAGAAACATTTTCGCCTCCTCTTTCTTTGCTAATAAATCCAAATTTACAATTCTCCTACGTGCTTTTCCACTCCATTGGAAATATGCATTCTAAACAGCCATAGCCCGCTCCTTCCTTTTTACTTCCCATTTTCTTTGCGATGCTCTTCCCCCTTTGCAAAAAACCTCTTCTTTTAATCATGTACGAACAAGCTGTTTACCACCTTCCAGCTTCAGGCATGCATTACCAAAATGTCTCATATAACCGAATTACTCCACACTTCACAATTCAAATAATTCTGATTTTTTTATGCATCAACTTTCTACTTCGCTTTCAATCAAATTTCATCCAATCATACATTCCTTCCATCAAATGCTCTTGCACTCACAAAATCATAAAAAAATGTTTCCTCGTAATAATTTCATTTCATTGCATATATAACTCCATTACTTATTTCCAGTCGTTTACAATTTACCCCAGCACTTTCAATTCTCAGATACTTTCACTTTCACTGATTCGGATTTCAATTGAAAAGCTGGGATTCTCAAGAAGAGCTGACATATTGTTTGCATAACTGAGAAAACAGCCCGTCCGCCCTTATCAAACAACATAATCTTGTCTTATTGCTAATATCGCTACTCACTTTTTGTCTACACTCCGCTTTAAATTATCGACATGGAGGGATACTCCTGCATACAGTGTACCATTATACAAGAGACATATGGCACCAATAAAATATTGATGTTCACTTGTAGCGTGCTCATACTCCTAGCAATAACGGCAGCTCCTCGTACTTAAATATGTTCTCTTTTCGCTTTGCCCCCAAAACATTTTTTTTCTGTTTCGAGTCTCTTTGGAATCTATAATGGACTATGTGATATTATTTTTTTCGCATAACAATATTTTTTTCCGCTCCGAGTGCATGTTCGGCATTATTGAGACAGTGCTTTTGTGTTCGATGGATCAATTTGGTTTCTCGCCTACCACATGCGTGTATGTTACGTTATGGTAGAAACGAAAAAAAAACAATTAAAAGCTCAGAGAACGACGAAAGCAGTGACTTGGCAGGTATAGTAGTAGCTTGTACAGAAGCGAATGGGGAGCGGGATAGAGTTTCTTGAATAATAAAAAGGTGAAGGGAAGCCGACATCAGAGGAAATCAATGATATTTTTGGAAACAGTTGCACCTTTATTAACTGACACTACTAGAAAGTAAATTTTTGTAGAGAGGCGCCCAGGGAAAGCAAAAAAAAATATCAGCGGGAACATTTTCCGTATGGGGATGGGAAGCGCAGAAAAAAAACTGAAGTTGACTCAGTCCGCTCGAAATCAAATGGGGAGCGTATAAGCGGAAGTATTCCGAAAAATGGAATAGAACGAGGAAAAATTTTCTTACGAAAAGTACACAGCGTATAGATGCGGGCATGCGAGCGAGAAAATGTTTAAATATTTATTAGTGGGGGAACGTATTTTTAATTTTATTATTGCTTTTTATTAATCGATTAACTTTTTACGTCTAAGACAAAAGCCATTTTTCAGGCGGTATATGATATTAAACGTAACGTATAAAAAAAGTAGAGCTGTACAATATCGATATTGATGCCAGCAAGAGGTATCCCTCCGAAAAAAAAATTGTAGGTAGGCACGACGGCTTTTCTTTCTGTGTGTGTGTGTGCTTTTAGGAGGAATTGATGTCTGGGAAATGGAGTGCTATTGTGCGAGTCATGTCTTCATGCGTGTAATATGTAAAGCATAATCATATCATTCATCATGATCAAAGCAAAAGGGATCTTTGATTAATGAAGTTACGACCCGCATTTCCCTTCAGCTAGTTAGCAATTTTATGCACGGAAATGGCTCTGCACAGCAATATTATAAAGCACGAGTGAGCTTCTCCCCTGTCTAAAAAACGCCATTATAAGCACTGAGCCCACCCAACAGTCTCCCAAATTGCGTTCTCTTGTATTTCTCCTCCATCCAAAAAAGGTATTAGAGAGTGCCCTTTGGGTACGCAGCAGCAATAAGACAGCACGGGAAATGAGTCTGGTCAGTTTAAGCCTGTTTGTGTAGCACAATGCAGAAAAAAAATCTTTTTATGCCACAGAGAATCATTAAATTCTCCTGACAGTAGAGTCTCTTGCTAAGTTCAGGAGGTAGGAACTACATTGCCATTTTTTTGCTAGATTCTCTATATAGGATGTCGATCATGTATTGTTTTTTTTTCTGAAAGAACATTTTTAATCAGAATTTTATGCAAGTCAACTCGAAATCAGGACTACCTATAGAGTAGTTTTCTATTAGTGTATTAGCCGTGTACTAACTTTTCTCCAGTTTTCATACCTTCCAGCTCAACGCCGGGTTCATAGTAGCATGAAACGGAGTTCTATTGTTTTTCCCATTTTTTTCAATTTGAAATGAGCACGAAGGTGCACTAATGGGACAGAAATTATACTCATTTTTTAATCTACGGAAATGTGAAAAAAAATTGTTTTCTATGTTTGTTCCAGATATTATCCAACTGTTCCCTGAGCAGTTTCAAACAAAGGATTTTTGACTAAGCTTCTCCAAGCTAATCGGTAGTCAGTCGGAGGAGGATCAATAAAACAGCCAGTAATAACAATAACAAGAGGCAACTCTGGTAGTTTCATTTCTTTATCTTGATATCCCCAGTCAAAACTTTAATTCCTCGGAGAAACCATTGAAATTCAGGAGGCAGGCTGAACGCCAAAAAAGATATTCTTATTTCCATCACCACTATTCCCAATATCCCCGTGCACTGCGCAAACAACGGAGACAGCTAACTCTCTCTCCTGCTCCATTGTTAGTTGGAGAAAGCTACAGCATCATCAGCATTGACAGTAGAAAGAACGTCACGCAATCCTTCCGCTCCATCTTTTCATTCTATTCAATTTTTCGCTGGAGGTCATAGAGAAAAGAAAGTTAAAATGAAGCACACAGCGAAAAACAGAATCTGAACAAGCTTGGATACATTCTTTTTTTAACAACTTCAATCTGGTAAATTATAGACAAGCTCGTTTTGTGTAGGCCTTGCTATTATCCTGTGTGCCTCTCGCCAGTGATTTCTCCGTGTAGTTTGCGTACTCACTGGGGGAACATAGGATGAGCAAGGACAACTTTTTTTATGGCATGTAATTGCGCCGAGATTCTCGCCATATTGCCCCCAACATCGTTGTGATTACACCATTGTCAGATAAAAATCATGCACGGATAGCGTTTAATAATCAGTTCCAAAGCTATCTCCCAAATTATTACTGAACTGCTGAAAAGATTGAGAAATTTTTTTTGTCACGCCTCCGACTTTTCCCCGTTGTGGCACAAATTTTTTTTTTGCTAAAAATTTTTTAGAGCTCTTTCAATCCAATTGTGATGATGAATGCTAAAAAGTCGACTTTTACAGCAAATACAGAATTTGATGGTATAATTTGCTGAGTTTCCAAAAAGAAGAAAAAAAATCAGAAATGTATTGAGCACACTGCAGATTATTTTTTTGCTCTTACAAAGGGTGGAGATTTTCTGCAGCAAATAAAAGTGGAACGGGCGTGTGCTCCAACAAAAATCTTTTTTTGTTCAGAGTCCTTCCACTAATACAAAATTGCCATGTTTTATGACTTTCTCTTCATTTTCGTGTTAAGGCAGCAGATACTTGTATCAAAAACTGCTTTCTCACTAAGAAAAATATAAAGTCGAAAAATCCACTGGAGCCAAACTCCAAAAAGATATCTATCCATAGAATGTAATTTGGCAACTAAAAAGAAATCTGCATTAATTTTTTTCCTAAAGGAAGTTTGGGAAATGGCAAAGTAGAAAGTCTGCGTCTATATTTACCCCAAAAAAGAAAAAAAGTAGGTAGGGAAGAACATTATTGTCACTCCTAAATATCTCAGAAAGGAAGAAAACATTGCCAGTTTCAGTCAAAGTACCTCTGGCCCTCTCATTCATTTATTTTAGCAGCTGCAAATGCACCAAATCGGAATAGTCCTTGTCTGTCTGTCCAACACAGTTTAAATTATTCACACCAAAAATTTCATTTACACTTCACAGAAGGTTTACTAATTATCCTAGGCATAGACTGAGTGGTGCGACTTACCCCAACAATTTTTTAATCAGCTAAATCCACTAGCTATGCCTCGATTTTGCATTTGCAGCTGCTTATTCTCAAATTTAATCGATTAATTCTCTATTTCGTTAGCCATCTCCGTCACATTCAACTCAAAATTTCATTTAAAAAAGGGAAAAACTTATAATCAAGACAAAAAATAATTTCCCAGTGTTTCTAAAGTGTCCAATGTCTTACGCGAAATGGAACAACTTTTGTGCCAACGAAACTACTCACTTTCAAAGATTTCTTTTTGACTAGTTGTGTACAGTTTTTACCTACGTTACTTTTCTAGTTAAAATACACACTTTTCCCAGAGAAAAAAAATTCTTTTCCACTTTTCAAAGCCAACTTTGTTTATGGCTACCTATTTTTCTCTGTGTGCCATTGTCATCATCACGATCACGGCCATCAAAAAAGAGCGTACTTAAAAGAAAGTAATTTTTTCCATAAAGGACAAAGGAAGTAAGTAGTTTTGAAGAAAAAAATACGGTTTCTTCTCCTTCTATGTGCAAATCTTAGACAATCATAAAAAAACAAAAAAAAGTGAACGATACAGCTGTAGTGCGACTACGGAAGGAAGGGCAGCAGCCCCATTTATTTTCCACTAGTGAGTAATAGCCAAAGCAGGAAAAGTGAAAATCACTGCGACAGCAGGTTTATTCCTCGCAAAAAAATCTGCTATTTATGTACACTTCTTATCTCTTCTCGTGTCTTTCGTACTTTGAAAAAGGGCGAGTGCTCCTCTAAAGTCCGTGGAACAAATCTCCTAATTCCATGGAAAAGGTAGCCTAAATAAAAAACAACCATAGCCAAAAATAAACTTATATCTCTATGCACTCTCCTTATCCTCGGTGCTAGGAACTACTACTGCAGCGTATATACAAATCCTCAGCAAAACGTAACAGGAAGAGGTGGACAAAGTAATAAATTAATGGTGGGGTGGATGTGGATAAATGAAAACTTTTCGTAGACTTGACACGCTACATTGTTAATATTTGTAAGGAGGAGTGATGGCGATAATCACCGTTCTACGTCTACATGCTTTATGATGTTCCCGGTGGTAAATATTTTTTTTTTTGAGGAAAAAAGCGTGAATGAATATTCTCGTGGACATAGAGGAAGCGAACAAAAAATAAATAGTTTATCAATAACGATAGACACATCCTGTTTAGTGCTGAGACTGGATGGATTACGGTAGGAAAAAATAATAATTCGAATTTTTTTTCGTGGACATTCAGGAAAAAAATATATACAAAACTCCCACTGACAAAGGATCCATTATAGCCATTGTTGTCCATCTTTGGGAATCCACACCTCACATGTGAAGTAGGTATATATGCATGGGCTCATGAGCAAAACTATCAACTAAAAAAATACTTTCGTGTATTGCCAATTTTCAGGATATAAGGACGAACAAAAAAAATATTACTTATTACTATTGTATATATCCACTCTGCCACTCTGCTAACTTTTGTTTGCATCCGATTGTCTCTTTATTGTCTATTATATAAAAAATCCTCGGGAAGGAGGAACAATAGATAAAAATCTTTTTTTTCAGTAAATGTAAAAAAAAATTTAGGTGTAAAAATATAAACATACTTATATAGATAAATTCAGATATCCTGTTGAAAATAAAAGTGCGCAGGAATTTATAGAGTTCGTGATGGGTGGTGGAGCGAGCGTAAATAAGAATAAAAAGAATAGTAATAGTAATAGTAATAATGAGCCCAGCCAGTCTAACAGTTCGAACAAGGAAGCGGGCTCATCCAGTCAGAAGAAGTCTGGTTTCCGAATTCACCGCAAGAAAAAGCAAAAGGACGCTCGCCAGTCGTCATCTGGTCTCATCCGTCCGTTTGCAGGATCCATGGGGAAAGCTGAAAGGGGCAAAACTATCTGTAAGTTTATCTCTCTTTTCTATTCTATGCTTTTTCCGCGTTGCCCCCATCCCAAAAATAAATTTAAAGTTATATCTATTACAAACCGCACCATAACAAAAAAAGCTATTTTTATGTAGTTTCATGTCCCTAAAAAAATTGGCTTATTTAAAACTTTCTTAGCTTGCTTGCATGATCATTTTTCGGACATGCTCGCCTTACTTACATATATATTTTTTTCTTTATAAATGTCACAAAAACTCAAAGCTCCTCAACTTGTTACGAGACACATTTTATATTCCTAGATTTTCGTCACGGGTTTCGCCACAGCCAATATAAAAGTGTGCATGTGACATTTCTCATGAGCTAATGTTATAATCATCCATAAAATTCCTGTTTGCCCTCCACCTCCTGCTTCCTTTTCCTCCGTGGGTATTCCATACGTAATATGACAAACCACTGAGTTTGTATCCTTCAAAAAAAAGAAAGTTGAGGCGAGTTTTTATTGCGGGTAGTCAGGTAATACTTGACTCTATCACTATTTTACTACTAGATTTTTTTAATAGAAAGAAAACTTTTTCTTTTTTTTCTCACCTTCCTTTTTTTCTCTCATTTTCAGCTATGCTAATGCGTATAACATGTGGGTTGGAAGAAAACAAGAAAAAAATAGTAGATCTGAACACTTATTTTCTTCTTATAACAGCAATGCGTCAGTTAGCAACTTTTTTTACACGAACTAAGAAAAAAAAGGTAATGTCATAGTGCCTTAAGTAAATTTGCAAAGACTGTGTCATGGAATGGGGAAAGTATGCGTGAAATAGTGGGAATATATCCAAGTGGGTGTAAACGCCAGTCTTTCTAATCTCTTGTCATAGTATTTCTTAGCCTATCTATTATACTGTTTTTGACCTTTTTTTTCGTCTGGCATTTGCCATTTCTTCTAATATATATTTTTTTCTTCTTGCACAAAAAAAGAAAGGACAAAAAAGTTGGTAAAATCTGTTCAGTTTGGATTTACTTGTGTGCGGGAGAAGTGATCAGCTTCCCCAAATAATATAAAATTTGACTACTCAGCCTGAAAAATATAAAAAAAATTATTCTTGAGATTCAGCAGAGGATAAAGTGCTCCGAAAAAAATATCCTTTACAGGAAAGTAATGGATATTGATTTTGTTTAAAGCGTATGAAAACCAATTTTTTTTATCAAAAGTAAAAGGACAACAATTTTTTTTTTCACAAATATTTCTCCAACTTTCGGAGCCTATAACTCCCTCTCTAAAAAAATCTTTTCACTCGTCCACCGAAAATAGAGAGCTGGATGGGAGGATAAGAAGCTTTTCCAATTCCATCAAAGTCCTCCGCACAGCAATAAAAACCACTTCATACCTAACCAAATATTTAGAAGAAGGGAAATTAGCTGTATTCGCTTTCCCCGAAAAACCAAGTTGTTTGCTAATCATTACCGAAAAGAGAAAAGGAATCCTCAGAGCGAGACATCCTACACGGCTGCGGTGAAGTAAACAGAGTGAAATTTCTTCTTCTTTTTTTCATTCCTTTCTTCACTCAATTGCAGCCTTTCAATCTCTTCACCAAAAAAGAGTGTGCTTTTTACTCACCGGCAAAATATATATTACCGACGTACTTTAAATTTATGCACATTCGCCGTTCCATCTCACTGAAAAACATTTTTTAGTGGAAAAAGTGAGTGTATAAGTTCTGTTTTGGATTTTTCCCCCTTAATCCTTCCTCCCTAAGTGCATGCATCTTCTTTGTAAAAACAAACATTTGCAGATTTTTATAAAAATATTCCCCCTTTTGTGACCATCCATTTATTGAGGGAGGGAGAAGAAAACCTATTTTGCTTATTGTAAAGTTCATTTTTATGATTGTTTAACTCTCGTTTTTGTGTTTGTGAGTTTTTGTGCGCGGGCCTAGAAAATATACATCTTCTTCTTTCCACCCACTCGTTGTCCCCCATTCCATGTGCTTCTAAGTTTATTGGACGTTTTCCCCTATCTTAAGCAAATAAGAAAACATCAAAACTCGTCTTCATCGCCACGCCACGCCACGCCGCAAGAGAAACCCAAATTTTCCTGGTCCGGGTGGCTTGATCTTCTTCCCTTTGCAAATATATTTCTTTTATTTCTACACATTATCGTATCGTCTGTGTGCTGAGACTTATATTCCCGATCTCGTGAGAAGTGGATAAACGATGAGAAGTTGAATAAAGTAGACGGGGAAAAAAGACGGGAGCAAATAGCGGCATATAAAATAAAGCTTCTCTTTCCAGGTTTCCAGTTTTTGAGTAAGGTGGTCGATTCATTATCTCTGTGTTCTCGGAGTCTCAGAGAAAATTTCTTCTTCTTTTTTTCACTCTTTTCTCCCCTTAAAATTCTTCTCAGTTTCAGAAAGCGTCTTATCAACACGATGATTCATTCTATTTGGCTGAAATCGCTGGCAACTTCAGGAAAAGGTAACGGGAATTTTCTCTCCTCGTTTCTCTTTTTCCAACTCACTCCAGCAGATTGTTAGAAGCAGAAATGCTGGAATGCTATAGAGATCCGTAATTTTTTTTGTCTTGACACACAAAATGGACAGAGAAGCACTTTTCCTTCTCTGATACACACAGCCCCCCACTTATACACTTTTATTTGTTGAGATCAAGCTCAGGAGGAGAAAAAAA